>JBAMJV010008690.1:0-35000 GCA_037951105.1 Echinarachnius parma
TATACTAGCGAAAAGTGAACTAATACATACAGCTTTGGTTTCTTCCAATATTTGAAATGATTGCAAAGAATAATCATAAATGATTGAGAAGGAAGAATAATAGTAGGCGTAGCTTAATAAGCAATGTTCCTCCTTTAAATCCTCCAATATATATATATATATATATATATAATGCAAAGAATAATCATAAATGATTGAGAAAGAAGAATGATAGGCGTAGCTTAATAAGCATTGTTCCTCCCTTTAATCCTCCAAATGAAAAAAGGCACTGGTCGAAAAATTGGCTGTATGTATTAGTTCACTTTTCGCTTATATATATATGTTCTAACTAATACTTGAATCACTCCTTTGTGATCCAGCTGAAGTACAGGCGGCTTGCTTTGTTCGTAACTCCCTCCCCATGAATTAATTGAGTACAAAGGGCGAGAGATTGGCTTGCCAATGACCTGAATTCGGATCTGTCTTCAATCACACGGTCCCCGTGGCCCTGGCCCTACCGTGCGGGGGATGGACGGTCCTCACTTCCGAACAATTCCTAACACTTTCCTAACAAATCCTAACAATTCCTAACAAATTCCTAACTAATTCCTAACATTTTCCTAACTTTCCTAACTTTGCTAACACGACCCTCAATGTGAGCATGCGCAGAAATCCTCTTACCCATCCGGGCATTTTATAATTAAATTAACCCTTTTACTATGAAACTCCGACATCTCCGTTGACATAATACATAGCCCAAGTTTTTCGTAGGCAATAGGTTAGTTCACATACCAAGCAGTGCTAAAGATTTGTCGCGGTGTAATACTGCGCGAGAGATGGATGTTATCTCTTATCTCAACTTCAAATTACCTCTAGTCTGCGCCTGTAGTGGTATAATTCATCACAACATGTCACACGATGAAGGTAAGTTCCCATGTTTTTAATTTATCGACTCTATTTTTACAAAGAATAATACTGTTCATAGATCATGTATCATGCGGAACGACGGGCCCATTCACCATAGCCTAGCTACCAGTCCCGCCGCCCTGGCCCCGGTGGTCACGGTGGTGGTGCCTACACTCTACAGCCTAGGCCTAGCGCTGCCCTTATTTCTGCAATACATTTTGAGCGTTGAAATCTCGCTTCTTATTATACTTTCCTACATGAATTTTGTACCATTGAAAAGCTTGCTTATTTCCCTTTATATTGGTGCCCCTTTCGTCATAATAGTTTTGAAATAATGTGCAATAAACCACTCTAGTCAGCCCAGTATTCAGGCACTTGTCTCGTCTTGGACTTGGATGATGGACATGATGGATCCTATAAATATAATATTAATATCCTGACCATTTTATAATGAATACTTTGTCGTTAATGGTAAATATATTACTCATTGCGGATATAGTATCGGAAATAATATCGCTAGTGATATTCGTTTGTCTCGCAATGTATGGTCAACATTGAATCTGAAAGATCGCGACGTTTCGTATGCTACTGCAATACTTTGTCAAGTGAGAGAGAGAGAGAGAATTTAAATTTAAATGGCGACGCAGTCAGCATTGACTATTTCGCCATGTCAATATAATTTTGGCCGAAGGCCAATAAAAACAACGACAACACATATGTACAAAACTTTTATTATAATTATTTTTTCTCCATTTGAGGAATCAATGAACGGGGACTCCCGCCTCACTCACTGTATTCCTCCTTGGAGGGGGGGGGGGGGGGGGGGGGCAAGGCGTTTAGCACCAGACTAGTGCCGCAGCACTAGTTCACGGAGGCCACGAAAAACCCCCAGATCATGCTGGAGGAAACGTGGTTGCGTCCTAGGGTACTAAACGAGGGCGCACTCCCTGTCTCCTTGCACAAAAAAAAAAAAAAAAAAAAAAACCTAGCACGCTACATTCAAAGAATGAATGCATCAATAAATGCATAAATAAATGTGTACTTTATAAATTTAAAATTCAAATCAAATTTAAATACAAACACATCCCTCGTTAGGCTTACTTCCCTTACCTTACCCTTACCCACAAGTGTTTAGAAGAGTAATAACAAATAACGTATATAATATAAGCTATAAACTCATAAATATAAGCAACAACTTCAACTCAACATGCTCAAAACTATTAATAATTACAAAACAAGGGTCATGTGCGGGGGTGGGCCAGGTGAACGGGACTCCCGCCTCAGACACCTGACACCACCCCAGGTGTATATAATATAGACCATAACTCATAATTATAAATGCCAACCTAAACTCAAAATTATTAATAATTATCCTACAACAAATTATGTGTGGGGGTGGGACAGGCGAACGGGACTCCCGCCTCAGACACCTGGCACCACCCCAAATGTATATAGTATAAAATACCATTGCGTATAATTGTATATACTTATCTATTACAGTAGGCCTAGCATAATAAGCTACTAGTTTGGCCCCCTCAATACAAACTCACAAATATTAACCAAAATCACGTGTGAGGGGTGGGCCAGGAGAACGGGACTCCCGCCTCAGACAACTGACACCACCCCGAGTGCATATAGTATACACTATACACCCATTAATATAATTTTGACTATAAACTATTAATAATTACAATTCAGAATCATGTGTGGGGGTGGGCCAGGTGAACGGGACTCCCGCCTCAGACACCTGACACCGCCCCAAATGTATATAATATAAAATATCATTGCGTGTAATTATATATCTATTACAGTAAGCCTAGTGTTATAAGCTACTAGTTGGGCCCCCTTAATACAAACTCAAAAACATTAGTGATATTAAAGTAACATAAAACACTCCTATTTATACTCTCATGCGGCTCCAAACCGCGTTTTCTCGCATGAGCGAGTTGTTCCTAATTGGTCCATAACGGGCAAATTCTATTGGCCGGTGTACACGGGTGCTAAACCAATCAGCGTGGCGCTGGCTCGGCTTGCTTGCTAGGCGGGAATAATAGTGAGCTCGACCAATCAACGGACCGCTGGCTCGCTACTGGCTGGAATCAACCGTTGCGGGCGGCTGGTCGGGGGGTGTCATGGCGGCGTATTGTACGCATCCAAAATTCGGGTATATCCATCCCGTTGTCTCTATTGAAATTACTGGGATGAGACGGATCTGTATAGCTTCTTTACCCTACGTGTGTACCAATGCCGTTCTTGGGAAAGGCAGCGAACCCCGTCCCAATCTGGCTGATGCTGGTTGTCCCAAGCATGTTCGGCTACGGCTGAGTTGTCAGTTCGGCGTAGCCTGACGTCCCTCTTATGCTCGGTGATTCTTTCTGATATCGGTCGGGCAGTCTCTCCGATATAGGATCTATCACATCCTTTGCAGGGGATGTTGTACACAATGCCGTCTCGTCTGTGTTGAGGAATTGGATCCTTGGGTCGTGTTAGTTGCTGGCGTAGGGTAGTATCTGATCTGAAGACCGTTCGGATGCCATGGCTCTCTAGGCGGCGCCTGATTTGCTGGGAGACCCCATCAATGTACGGCAAGACTGTGAAAGTCTTGTATTCCTTCTGATCCTTGGGTTCTGTCGTTCTCTTCTTGGTGTTGTGTACAAAACGGCGTGGGTAACCGTTAAGACTCAGGCATTGCGGACACGGGTCCGCTCTATGCATGGCTGTTGTGGACTAGTCACAATGCGTGAAGCTCTGTTCAAATAGACATTTCACTAGACCTCTCTTCACCGATACGGATGGTGAGAGTCAAACGCTATGTACTGGTCTGTGTGGGTAGGCTTCCTGTAGACTGAGGTCGCTGTTCGGCATGAAGGTGAAGTACCACTGTGGCAACGGCAAAAAGGGAGTCAAGATCTGGGTGTTTAGCCCCGTCGAGCGCGCGACAAACCGGCTTGTACTCTACCCGGTTGACAGCCGCAACAAGGAGACCCTCCTGGGGATCTTTCAGCGCAACGTTGTCCCCGGATCCACGATCTACAGTGACGGTTTGGCCCCGTACAACTGTCTGAACGACCTGGGGTACCGCCACTTCTCCGTCATCCATAAGGATGCCACAAATTGTTAGTATATACAGTGGCAGGTATTTTTGTCATTGTAAATATATGCCAGCAAAGTGACTGGCAGCATTGTGTTTTCAGGTTGTGCGTCTGTTCATCTGTAGGTACTTCAGCTCTTGGTCACGTTGCAGAAAGAGATACAATTGATTGTAAGTAACGATTTATTGTAAGTCTTGTCATGTGTTCTGGATGCGCAAATCTGATTGGTTGATACGCTCAAATTTTCTGACTTACAATCAATCGTAACTTACAATTGGTTGTATCTATTTCTGCAACGGGGGCACTTGTCTCGTTATGGCTTTATCTTGGTACCTAAATGTATTTGTTGATAAAGGGGTGTTATGTTTATAACAGCTTCTGACCATCTTAAACATTCAAATGGTTTTGGGGGACAAACAATCATGAGATTGTACTTCTAGCTCTGTCGACACAGCTCATGTCTAGGTATCTTGTTTCTTAGGTTCCAATCCCAGGGAAAACTCTTTTCTTTCATTTTCGATTATATTATTTATTTATGGTGAGTTTCTCATTTTAAAGGGATAGTTGAGTTTTGGTAGAGAGGGCGCTAGACTACTTTTTGTTGTTGTGAGGTAATGAAAAACTGAGTGTAAAATTTGAAAGAGCATAATATTTAAATAATAAAATCATCTTTGTTTGAGTTCAGAGACGGCTGAAATATCCATAAATATAACAATTTGTAATAAAGCTGGAGCCCCAGGTTTATTAGAGAATTTTGAACCAGTCGTTAAAAATTCAAAAAAATGCTTCCTCTTTTCAAAAAGTTACAAAATAGGTATTTAAATAGTTGTTGTTTATTTTTCTATCTAATCACTATTTCAACAAAACATCACAATCATGCACAAAATTTTATTCAAAATGGTTGAAACCGATGAGTGTTTAGAGAGCGCCCTCTTACGTTTTAACGGCTCTTTTTGAATGATAGCATGATCTTTACTACGTCATTTTGTAATTTTGTGTTCCTTTCTAGTTATAACTATTAGTTTGTAATGTAATGATGCAGGTTTTGGTTACTAAAATTCAGTTTCACCAAAAATGTACTCTCCTTACCAGAACTCAACTATCCCTTTAAGTAAATATAAACAAAAAATGGGCTCACAATCTCATGAGATTCCAGATTAGAAGATTATTAAAATATAATTTAGTATCCGCTTTAGCTGGCATCTTCAAGTTCAGTAAAGCATGCTATAACCGAAAGGATACTATCTACAAGCTTGTGAAATATTAAACTTACCCGTGGTGCAGTATTCATGTAATGTAAGAAAAATAATCTCTTTGTAGTCTGACTCTAGGGCTTATCTTCTTTATATCTTGAATTAATTTATCATGGATTATTGTCAGCTTTTCACAAAGTTAAAAGTAAAATCACCATGTTAACTACAAATATGATTGAATCACTGTAATTGTGCTTAACCAATGATAAATCTAATATTTGGTTTGTGATTATCAAGTACAAACACAAAATACAACTATGGGTAGGCAGATGCTAGACTGTTTGAATTTGTGTATCGTCTGTTTATTATTTTGAGCTCTAAATATCAATATAATTCCACACAAAGATAATTCAAGTACTAATCTGTTTAAACTAGCACTTATATTCTTAAATTGGGCTTACAAAAGGACAGTTTATAAGTGCATTAAATGAATTGTAAAGTGAATTGAAAAAGTAAATGAATTGCTGTAATATTATTTGGGGTTTTGAACTGTTAGTGGCCACAGAGCTCATTATAATTGGTGTAAAACTGTTTGACAATATATCAAGATCTGTTTGATAGATGAACATGAAAACCTTTCCATTTAAAGGGCAAGTGTAATTATCTCGCTAAAGGGAACCACCATTGATGAATTTCATCACAAAGAAATTATACAACTGAATTCTTGCCATAAGATATTTCAAATCTGTACACAGTGTATCCCTAAGAGAAGAAACCCGAGTTTGACAGTTAATTATAAATATGTTTAATATAAATTTATTGATTATGATCGGCTTATTTTTTTAAGCCGGAATATATTATGAATTCTGGCTTGGATTTGATTTAGTTTGATGCATATGAAGTTATTATTTAATCTTGTTTTTATATTGATGTATTTTTTAGAAGATGGGTTTGTGTTTGTTGCGAACAAGTTTACAATTTTGAGTTACACGGTTTGTTAGTTACAGTATTCTTTATTAAAAAAATATTCTTTGGTTTTATTACACCTCAAGTTTTCAGTGTCTATTTTTTCTATGTTTTGAAGAACTGTTTGTGTGGGTATGTGTATGGTTGTGTGTATGCATATGTTGTGTGTGTGCTTATATGTATGGTTCTGTGTGTGTTTGTGTTTGCAGATGTGTTTGTGTGTGTGCGTGTGTGTGTGTGTGTGTGCATATGTGTATGATTGTGTGCATGACTGTTTGTGCGTGCGACGGTGCGTGTGTGTTAACGGGTGTGTGTGTGTGTTTGTTATTTGTATGTGCATGCGTGAATGTTTAGGTTTGTTGTTTGTATGTGCATGGGTGTGTGAATGTTTATGTTTGTTTGATAACTAATATTAAAAGTACTAGTTTCAATAATTGCGATAATATAAAAGTAAATTGTTTTTAAAACATCACAAATAGTGTTAAATATATTCACAAGAAGAACGTCAAGACATATAAATATAATATGAAATATATTATCTTCCTTGCTCTCCTTTGAAGAAACAATTATTATGTAAATTGTATTTGATTTAGCAAAGATTTAAATAATACAATAATTAATGGGGGTTCAACCCCCTCCCCCCCCCACCTTTAAAAAATGTAAGTGGTCTTTCACTGACACCCCCTCGAAAAATCATCACCTACACCGCCCCCTCGAAAAATCTTCTCCGACACCCCCCCCCTTGAAAAATCTTCACCATCACCATCCCTCGAAAAAACTTCACCAACACCCCCCCCCCCTCGAAAAAACTTCACCGACAACCCCCCCCCCTCAAAAATCTGCACCGACAGTCCCCCCTCCCCCCCTCAAAAAATCTTAACCGGCCGCACCACCCCCCTCATAAATTTTGGTCGACAAAATAATCACCCCCCCCCCCCTTGAAAAATCATGGGTACGCCACTAATTATGTGTATACTTATTTATACAACAGTTAACAAAAAAAGGGAAATACAATCGACTTTCAAAATTGCAAACAAGAAAAATACCTAATCTGGCATTTTCAGGCAATTATATTTGCATTGGAAATCATATTGTTTTACTTGCCCCGGACAATTGGGCAAGTGGGAATTAAGGGACATCTGTAAGCGGTGAGGTTTTCAAACTAGGGAAAATTCAGAAGAATGTCTAAAAGTCCCGGAATTTAAGCTATTTTGTTGATTTTTCCACAGTTTTTCTCATTTTTTTCTCTTCTCCCCTCTCTTCCCCTCTTCTTTTCTCTTTTCCCCTCTCCTTTCCCCTTTTCCCCCCTCCGGCAGGCCATTATGCTCTGCCCTGGCCAGTGGTTAAGGCGTCAGCGTTCAAGCTGGAGACCCGGGTTCGAGTCCTGGCGGAGACCAATTTTTCGACCAGTGCCTTTTTTCATTGGAGGATTAAAGGAGGAACAATGCTTATTAAGCTACGCCTATTATTCTTCCTTCTCAATCATTTATGATTATTCTTTGCATTATATGTATATATATATATATATAAGATGATGACGTCATAATTAAGGAAAATTGAGCATTCCTATTGGTTGATTACTGATGCTTAATCCGGTATAGTAAATGGTAAAGTTATAGTGCAATGCACTATAACTGGGCAGGGGATGACCTTGGAGTACGTAATGTTCGCTTGTGCGCTTGTTCTTGAATGGGGAAAATGCGCAGAGCGCGCAATTATTTTAATACGCGCTGGCCCTTGTACAAAGTACGCAGGGCCGACGAGAGAACACTCACAATTTTTATTTCTCTCGTGCGATTATATTGCACTCGGCCTGCGGCCTCGATGCAATATAATCGCTCTCGAGAAATAAAAAATGTATCGTTGTCTATTCTGGTATATTCAACTCCAAACCATGCACTATTTGTATAATATTTATTTATTTTTTGCCTGAGATTATTTTAGAGAGTAGGATTGTTTTCTCTGATTGGTGACACTAACATTGATTACTTTTATCTTCGTACCTGTTTGTTCTTTTGATTGCGTTTTTTATCAGATTTAGATGGTATATATTTTGTCACTGATTGGTTATCGCTAACATCGAAATGTTTTTATTATCGTGTTCGTTTTGTTCTTTCGGTATGCGTTTTGTTTAGTTTTGTTTAATACTAATTTTGCCTGAGATGCAGCGAGTATGTTTTCTCTTTGATTTGTTATTGTTGACATTGATAAATTTATGTCCATGTTCGTTTGTTCTTTCCATTAACGTTTCGATTCCATTTTTGTTTTATTGTATTTATTGTTGCCTAACATTGAGAAAGTATGATTTTTCTTTCTCAGATTGGTGATATTAATACAACTTATTACTTCATGTTTGTTTTGTGACGTGGTTTTTTTTTGTTTGGCTTCATTTATTTTGTTTGTTTAAATCTTTGGCCGAGATGTAGATATTATGATTACATTTCTATGATTAGTGATTACAATGAGTTGTTGATGTTCTTTGTTCTTTCTTTGTTTTCTTCATTTTTCTTCTTCTTTTTTGGTATTTATTTGTTTAGAGAGTTTGATTTTTTCTTTGATTCTTGATTACTAACATAAATTTCTTCATGTTCATGTTCTTTCATTTACTTACGTTGCCTACGTCTTTTGATATACTGTATTTGTGTTGCCTTAGATTTGAGTACGATCTACATTCTCTGATCGCTAAGAGGAGTATTTTGTTGTACATTCGTGCTTGTTTTGTTATCTCATGTTGTTCATAATAAGGTTCGTTTTGAAACCATGCTTAATAAACTTTTGAGTATCAAATTTAAATGAAAAGAAAATCCACTTGACCCAGTCCCTAATATAGAAAGCTTTATGAATAGCTCAATCCCCTATTTCATCCACAATGCATCGAAAGGAGCTTTAGTTCAGCTTGATAAGAGGTCTGAGTGTCATTTTGTATTCATTCCACTTTATCTATTGTGTGCATTGATACAAACAAATCGATATAGAGTCAGCCGTCACATAAATGTAGTTCATTGAGATTTGATTCTATCTGAGTCAACCAGTCAATTCACTGAAATCCTGTGCCTATTATACAATTGTATTAATGAATTCATTCCACTTAATCTATTGTGTGCATTGATACAAACAAATCGATATAGAGTCGTCAGCCGTCACATAAATGTAGTTCATTGAGATTTGATTCTATCTGAGTCAACCAGTCAATTCACTGAAATCCTGTGCCCATTATACAATTGTATTAATGATTAATATACCACTCGTTTCAATTCACCTATTCAAACAGAATGTATGACATGACTTGGCAATAGAGTAAAACAAACCTCTGCAACCAAAAACGCTAGAGCGGGGGTGCTGTAGGGGGGGGGGGGGGGTGGAGGGGGGGGGCTAGATGGTTGACCCCCTCCCCTCAAAAGTTGAACACAAATTACGATATTCGGGTTCCTTATGCATGCATTCGTCAATCAATTATTCAATCAATTAAGCGACAGATCGAACCATCGATCGATCGATCATCAATCAATCAATCATCAATCAATCATACAATCGATCAACCGACAGATCGATCGATCGATCCATCAATCATATTTGGATGTGGCTTGCCATTAACAGCTTACATATACCCAATTCAGGAAATATAATTGATATAACTGAATACAACTGAATATGTGATAATATCCCTTTCTAAGTATGCTATTTACTCATGGCTTGCATGTTGTTCTGCGAATTGTGACTCCACTACAAGTCCTAAACAGCTCATTAGACATTACACAGAAAAGTTATATCACCTCACCTCGCCTCTCCGTAGCCTAGCTGGCCGTTTATAGAGGGTAAGCACTTTTCTGGCTCCCTTTCTTTTTGATTAGCATCCTAACCCTAACCAATAAATCTAACTTTAATATAGCCACTAATCTGACTAATCCATCCATCTCGGTCTCTCGTCTCTCTAAGAGCTTTAGGCCGGTCCACATAGGCGTAGGAGGCGGGGGACTGGGGGCTGCAGCCCCCTCCCCACCCCCCCCCCCCCCCCCCCACCCTGGAGTTTTGAAAACGGCCATATTTGGGCAAAAAGCACCTGAAATTCGGGCAAATTGTGCCATATTCAGGCAAGACCATGTCATAATCGGGCAAACCATGTTTCGGACAAACTCATCTTATTCAGGCAAACCATGTTTTGAACAAACTCATCTTATTTTCGCGCAAAACCGTTTCATATTCGGGCAAAATCGTGTTATGTTCAAACTAAAGCCATCAAAAACGCATTTTTCGATCATCTTTTTTTTTTGTAAGTTGAAAGTCGGGAAAGAAAACTATTCAGGCAAAGTACCTCAGTACCCCCTGAGAAAAATGTTCGCCTACGCCCATGCCGGTTCACTCAGTGATGTTGTCTTCCAACCTCTAGGAAAAGTTTACAGAAGCAGAAATATCTCCGACATTTCAAAGGCTAATGCGATATGTCAGTCAGTATTACACGGTATCTAGTATATACATTGTCTTACTGGTGGCTGGGGAGTATTCGGAGAAGGGGGGGGGGGAGTACTTATAACATTTTAACCTTTTTTAAATTCGAAACAAGCTTTTCTTTCAAATTGGTTATAATAGTAATTACGATTGTTCGATTCATCAGCAATGTTGTAGATTCAAATCCTTCAACGAATAAGATGATATTTTGCTAATTGGTCTGCATTGTCATCACAGTCATGCATGAGAAAGGGTGGCAAATTCGGAAGAAAGAAATTGCAATTATATTAGTTCCTTCCAGTTTGGGCAAAGCCAAAGTTTCACGACAGTCTTAATTCCTTTCCATGAAATTTGCAGGCTTATTCTAAAAACGGCTTATTGCTATGTTTTCCATCACTTTGATATTCTATCCACAATGCGGGCGACAAAAGCGGTCTAACTAATGCGCCTTTCCCAACTGTTATCTAGCTGTAATAACGCATTACCTGCTAATTTGCGCACTTTGTTCATACAACCGAAATATCTCTGACATTTGAAGAAGTAATCCGGTTTGGCGGTCAGCATCATGAGGCTATTTTAGTATATTCCCAGGCGAACGAGTATCAATTTGCCATTAACACGTTAATTCGGGTTCAGTTGGTATACAAGATAAAGCCGATTATGATTCTACCAACTTAACGTCATCGAGCGTTGGGGATCCTTCACTGCGGGTCGCCATTTTGAACTAGGCTAATTCATTTGGGAGTACTGCATCAACCTGACCCAATGTGTATTATGCACCGTGCGCAAGGCGTTCGCAAGATAGCACCGCGCGTCTGATTTACGAATCCGAACTACCTGAAACTCATTCGGCACTCTCGTTGCAATTAAATTTACTCTCAAAAGCCCCACACAGGGACCAAAGAGGTAGAATATTATCCAATTATTGTATTATTTACGGGATTATTTAACGCACGGGACCGGACGCCATTTTAGCTGAGTACCGCTTTGAAAATGATCGTGACGATAAAGATGTTCGGGTTTGCGCATGCGCAGATTGATTACTACGCTCGACTCTCCGGCATCTTTGTTAAAATCATACCCGCGCTATATTTGCTCACTAAACAGGGGTTTGTTTCACAAAGATGTTGAGTTGAACTAAATAAAAGGCGCTAAATCCACTATTTCAACTTACGAGAAAAACCGGTTTCTTTGTCACACTTTGTACACGTGCATATAGGAATATGAAAATTGAACTTTCTATATTTTTATTTTGAGTGAGTTATTTGTCGTAAAATGTGAATTCCTAGATAGCCATGTAGATTATACATGTAGATATATCGTTAACTCAATTTTTATGGAAAGTTGATTTAGCTCCTTTTGGAAGTGAGCTCTATTATGTAATTCATGGAATAAAACATATTTAAAAGCAAAAAAATGCAAGTATTTGAGACTTCCAAAACAAAAATGTACATCAATAACTTCAAGCCCATTGATAATAACAAATATTACAGATTTTTATCAAAATGAATGTCTTTTAAAAAGAACTGTTTCAACAAATTTACAAAGAAACTAACGGCTTTCCATAGTTGTTAGGTCCAACTTCGAGCCTTAAGTTCAACTTAGAATCTTTTTGAAACACCCTCCAGGTGAAATTAATTGGGAACTGTGCGAAAGGGCGGTCTTGGTTGAGTGAACTCTTCGTCCTCTTTGACTACCGTCCTGAAAGCTCGCTTTTGTATATTATGTGTATCATTTTGTGTAATACTGTGTAACAACGCCGCTATGATAGTTGTAATAAGTACACACAAATTAATGTCGACAGCATGCAGTGTTTGAGGTAGAAAATAATGATAACATTTATTATGATTTCAACATTAGTTAAACATGATTTAGCCATCATATTGAATCAGAAACACTTGAAATTAACTACAGTTGTACTATTTCAGTCGGTAAAAATTCCTCCAATTACTGTAAAACTATGTAGACTTTAGTGTACTAACATAAAAGCATTACGTAATAATATTGCCGAACTATTAACTAAACTATTTGACCTAAATAGTATGCTTTGTATATTTGTAAACAATTCATTTTAAATTGTAAATCTTTTTTTTTCTTCATTTTGCTATGCCTCAACTTTTATAAAAACTCTCCAGAGTAAAATTCCCCCTGTGACATCATCTGTCAACCACTGCTCAGTTACTGGGGAGAGGAACAATACATAGTGGCATGCAACTTCGTCCAAGCTGAGTGCCTGCTCACAATAGCATCACGAATAAATGCAATTTTAACTGACACGCTTTCCATTTCAATAACATTTGCTATGTCAGAAATGCTTAATAACCATCATTAGGACAAGCTATTGTTTGACAACATGCAGTACATGCTTTTGTGACCATGATATTTTTGTACATACGTCTTTTAGCTGACCAGTGATTGAAAAGTGATTTCACAGGCGGAATTTTACTCTGGAGAGTTTTTTTTTAGAGATGGGGCATAGCTAAAAGAAGAAAATAAATGTTTAAAAGTATTTAAAAAAAACATATTTACGTCAAATAGTTTAAAGATGTTTGATGTGTACACTAATACATGTACTCATGTATTCCTTGAGATGACGCAGATCTAGGACCCGTTTCACAGATGTATTCTTGTAAACCATTCAAATATTAGTAACTATTGACCAGCTCGTAAGGTAAAATACTCTCTTTATTTTACCTGAATTGAAGTGTAATAGTTCAATCATTGTCACAATTATTCGTTAGTATGAAAGTTCATATATTGGTATTTCATAAGAATAAGCGGGTTTTTTTACTGTTGTATTGTGATCAAAAGTTTAAAACGCTAATTATTTCAAATATTCGTTGTTGTTTTGTTTTTTATCCAAGATCCATATTCTGCATTCAGTTGCACGGTCAGTTTCATAGCAAAGTAATATATAAATGGAAACAATAATGGGAAAGAAGCTATGAAAGAAGGCGAATCTCAGTCCATACTTTAAAGGGATCTAGTAACTTTGTTGACATGTGCAAAAAGTGATGAATGGTTGATGCAATGTATATTGTTGTTATCTCATATGTCCACAGGGTATTGTGTGAAAATTTCAAGTCAAATGGACATTGCATGGCCAAGTAATGAGCGAAAATGCAAAGTGATCGTCACTAACTCACTGCACTCACTTTGTACACGGTAAGAAAAACTCCGGGGGAGTTTTTCTTATCTGAATACTTCGATCGTACATATCTTTGTAACGAAAGGGAAATTTGAAAAACCGAAACCTGTCCCATGATTTTATTGGTAATACGAATACAACAAGGTATGAGGGAACCGCTAGAATTAAAATTTAATTTTGAGGATTTGGACAATGTTACTAAGTCCCTTTAAATAGCATCATTCCTTGCGCGTGGGAACACGTTAAATAGATACAGTGCAAGACCAGTCCTCGTGTGCGTGTACAAAGAGCCTATAATATTACCGAAAACGAGGACCACACTTTGTTTATTACAATTACTTAAAATTTACTTTAATGTGATTTCCTAATCACTCACATTGTACTCCACAGCGAAATTCGTTTTAAAATATATTTATTATATATAATATATATATTCAGAGGAAAGGAGAGACGTGCATCGTTATCATAACTATAATATAGTCATTACCATACATAATATTTATAGAATTATTTCTATCACTATAATATCTTTGGCCCGAATTCTCATCAGTTAAACATATTTAGTCCATATTTAACAGTGAATAATGGACCTACAATTACCGGTATCTTGTTAAACCATAATTATATGTACACTGTCTAGCTAGGATTGAAACTCCTTATTATCAATGTAAATGTACAAAGGAACTCTTGGCGTTCCAGTGAACCGATTTAACCAGTCACCAGTAAAACTATGTCCTTTTTTGTATCGGGGGGGGGGGGGTGTTTCACAAAGATTCTAAGTTGAACTTAGCCTTGAAATAAAACATATTCGAAAGCAACAAAATGCAAATATTTCAGACTTCCTTCAAAAGTTAATTATCAATTATTTCAAGGCTACTTGATAATAACAAAACGAACTGATTTGATTACGCTTCATGCATTTTCAAAAGAACTGTTTCAACAATTTTACAAAATAAACTAACGGCTTTCCATAATAGTTTGGCCCAGCTTAGAGTTAAGTTCAACTTTGAATTTTTGTGAAACACCCCCTGGACATTATTTGCCTGAACATGCTGAATCTGGATTAAAAGGTCACAATATTACAGGTGACCGATTAAACCATTTCATTATAATTTCATTATAATTTCATTATGTGTCAAAGGGCAGATAAATGTGAATTGATAGAGAGGAATACAGGCATCAAACCTTGCCATTGATGAGAATTCGGACCATTACAGTATATTTAATTTAATTATCACCATCGCTGTGTATCATATTTCAATGCATACATGAATGAATGCAAGGTTATTAAATAAAGTGGTATTGACTAGCGAACGTTTCCCTTCCAACGTCCCAAGCACGTTAAGTATTTTTATAGCATCATCGCGTTGGTTCCGTTACACGATTAGAGAGGAAATATACAGGCATCAAACCTTGTCTAAAGTGTGTCATTGATGAGAATTCGGACCATTATATATGTAATTGAATTATCATATTTCAATGCATACGTGAATGATTGCAAGGTTATATATTAAACAAAATGGTCATTTATACGTGACTAGCAAACGTTCCTAAACCCCTTCCAACGTTCTAAAAACGTTAAAGTGATCCATGTAAAGTGTCAGATATTGCACAAAATGACATTTGAGACTTCAATCCTATATCAATATCATTGTAAAATACAATTGAAAGATTTGTGAAAGTTTAAAAGAAAACGACTACTGTTTACCTGGTGAAAAACCCGAATATTGAGTTCATATTTTATCACCGAATACTGATGGCCTGCCGTTGATTTGTCGCAGTAATAATCGTCCGTTTGACGATATCCGCACCCGTGTATACAGACGGTACAGAACTTGTGCGTGCTCGGTTCAATGCAGTCGGGTACATCGACTCGTAACGGTTGCGCTGCCGAAGATTCGGCTACTCCGCAGGCCAGAGTCCGTGATCAAGTGTGTTCAGCTACGGCAATTCTACTTTTTACCAAAAGCGTTAGCTAAGGCTTTTCAGATGATGATTTTCAATGATAATTATCTTCATACTGAAGGGACATTTTAAAAAATCTAACCCTATTTCATTCTTCTCTTACCATAAGCTAAACAACACGGCAGAAGAGAAACAAGGAAGCTCCAAGTATAATGTTCGTGGAGTTAGACACTTTACATGGATCACTTTAAGTATGATATAGCATTATTGCGTGGTTCCGTTACACCATTAGTTTCCGAAATACACCGTTTGAAGGTACCACAAGCCAAAAATAATAGCCTTATATACAATAGGGTCACGTTTTTAGTAGTCCATTCCACCAACAAGTTCAGAAAAATACGTTTCCAGAAAAAAATATAATTGGAAAAAAAGCCTCACAACATGACTTGTATTCATGGGTCTGCATACACAGACCACCTTTTGTCTAGGACGATCGCATCGCCCTCCAAATGTACGCGTGAATAGAATTGGCGCGCTCGCAAACGTTTGGCGCATACGGAACCATGAGGCCATAATGGTTCCGTAAGCGGTGGCAATTAATTGCATTGTTTATGAATTACACAACCCTTTGAAAAATGTTGGGCATCTATTTGATGTCGACACAACGGTACCAAAACATATAATTGTGTGTTGTTCTTTGCCTGGTGGTCCCCTTTAAGTTTTGATTTGGTATAATATTGTACACATAGGACATGTAGAGAAATATTTCATCATTATCCTCTGGTATTATTTTGCCGTCATCCTGTTAATTGGATTACATTTGATCGAGAGAAGTTCCCTAAGATACTTGAACGCATAACTAATGTACATGGGTTGACGAAAATGTTAAAAAGGCCACCAACCCAGTGAAAAAATAATTAAAGAAAAACTGTCATAATCAATGTCTCAAACAAGATAATAACTATTTCCTGTTCCACAATGTATTTTTGTTTCAAAATGGCACCCTGTTTACGCAGTAGAAACATCGATATAAAGATACATCGATGGGTAGAAATTGATCAAGAGTTGCTCCCTATCTCGATGTTCGTCGCCCGCTTTATTCCCAGCAGAACTCTAAGTCCCTGCTGAAATGTCTGATACTTGAACGCGTAAATGAACGGATTAATGCACATGTTGAGGAAGGCCAAATACACGGTGAAGTTGTACATGAAACTGTTATAGTCAATGTCTCCCCCAAGGTTAAGGTACACGTAGAGTATCTGGTTCGGGGCCCAGCAGATGATGTAGATGATGCTGACGAGGAGAAGGGTTTTGATGACGTTTTTCCGCGCTTTTCCGCGGAACGCGGACGGCGCGGCGACCGCAGGTTGTGGTTGCTGCTGGCTCTGTCCTCCATCCGCGTCCCGAGTGTTCCCTTGCGCTGGGACAAGTGCGGGGTTTTGCACTGAATCCGTCGCGGTGGGAGGATTGTTGTTGCTGCTGGCGCCGGTAGTTGCACCGACACGCGATCTAAGGGACCGCTCGATCCTCGCGTAAACCAACACCATCATGGCTATCGGGAGAAGGTACTGGACGATGAAGGTGACGACGCCTGATATGGCCCTGGCGTTTTTGCTTTCGTACCGGATGACGCACTGCCCTCCCTCGTCATCACCATCACCGGCGAAGTAGTGATTGACGGAAGCCCAGTGGGCCTCGAAGGCGAAGCCGAGCACCCAGGGTACGCAGGCCATGACCACGGCGCGACCATAGGTGAACTTGTTGCGGTACGTGATCGGGTAGACGACGGCGAAATACCGCTCGAGCGTAATCAGCACGAGGTTGAACGTCGACGCGCCCACGGTGCTCCAGAATAGGTAGTGGGAGTTCCAGACGGCGCAGAGGACGGCGGCGGCGACGGCGTTGTTGATCGGTAGCGGGGCCCGGGGCGCGATGTAGTTGGCGAAGAGGAGAATCGACGTCGCCATGTCGATGATGGACTGGTTGATGATGAAGAGATTGGTGACGTTGTGGAGGCGCTTGATGCTGATCATGACGACGAGGACGACGCCATTGCCGAAGATTCCCACGGTACCAAGAATGGCGTTGAAACTCAGCAGGACTAGCGCGTTCGAGTCGCTAGAACTCACTGTGGTATTGGGCGCAACCGATGACATTTTTACAGCTGTGTTTTAATGCTAAAATGAAAGTGTCATTAGGTTATGTTGAGACGATCTAAGCCGCCAATATTAATTGTACTAGTTGTTTATGGAATTTCAGTTGGAATGTTTACATGCTCTTTGTGTCAGTAAAATGCTCCTGTGAAGATTTACGAACTGAAGTTTCTTTATAACCCACGTGCTACTAGCAATGCTACTGCATCTTGTTATATCATGTAATCGGTCAATATCGAGCAATGACGTGTCCATCCCAGACGTACGATACACATTTCTTTAACATCAAACCAATCTTCTTTCACCAGCTGCATGCAGTATGCAAGAGCTGAAAGTGCCGCTTCTCTACTGTGTTGTTGGGAATTGCGTGCACGATATGCGTCAAGTTCGTACACAGCGACGATATTTCAGTGAAGTGTTGGGAGTCATGCTCCATAAATCATTATTACAGGCTCATCAGCAAAACTTAACGTCGAGCCAGACAGTACGCTATGTAATTTCGTGTCCCATTATCTTCAAGTTTCCATCCGATTAAAATTCGGTTTTAGGCCTCCTCGATCCAATTCCAATATCAAGTTAACAAAATATGTTCCACCATATGAAATTATTTACAAAACCCACCGGTCAGTATTGCAATAATGCGATAAATATGAAAAATGCAGAAAAGTGGAGTATAATGATGACGATGAAGAATATCGGATGGCTTTCGTTCAGTTGCCCAACTTTTACAACAATTTCAGATGGTGAATGCTTAATATTGAATAAAACAATACATAGTCCGTTCAAGTTGATATTAATGTTGAGAGTCTTCCAAAGAACATACATCACAATGATGTGAATGATGAAAAAATGTTTTTTTTTTATTATTTTCACGATGTACAAGTCAATTTTATCCTGTAATCATACCTCTGACGATTCGCATTCATCAATGCAGGAGTAAAACAAGGAAACCCAGCATAATGTATAGCATTTTTAACTTACTCAGGATACAAAAGTATCAGTTTCAAAGAAAAATATCATAGGAACGTATCAATTATTTTGCCCGTACGATTGGCATAATGTACATTGTCATACTTTTATTCCTGATCAGTGCTGATGAGTTGCTGTATCGGAGATAACAACCGGCAATCCGATACAATCTGTAAATGTCGAATGCGGTCCGCAAAGGAACGTTATACCCCAAAACAAAGCATTTTTTTTCAATCAGACAAGTTGATTTCGTTGATTACACAAATTACACGTTTGTTTAGTGGATTATCGTATCTGTTGAACGCCATTAATACTGTTCCTAATGGTTTACTACTGTAGTTGATATAAATGTCTATTGTCCGCCGCTTGACTTTGGAAACGTTGAATAAAATCGGCAAGTAGGAGTCTTGAACAATCTCAATAATTAGTAAACATATGAAAGACTTCAATAATACACAAAATAGTGTAATCCACGATGAGATATTTATTCGGAAAGTCAAATCTTCGCGAGCAAACAATAAAACGCACTCCGTGTGATGTCAATTCAAGGACACGCGAGTATTTTTTGTTTGTAAATCCAAAGTTTAGCGTCTCTTTTAAATGATGAAAGCTCAAATGCAATTTTGCCTAATAGTATGTTAGAATAGTGATGTGTTATCAGCGACAAAAAAACTATTCCAAGCACCTGAACTTTGCAAGTATAAACGATAGATATAAGCACTCCGGTTGCTGTTAGCACAAGATCACACAGTCATGTAAACAATGTTTATGAATCCAAACATTGCGGAGCTTTTTTTTTCCCTTCAAAATTACGAAACCTCAAAATGCAATAAACATGCATGCGTGCAATATTTTTCGCGAAATTGACGCGTAACCGGCAACAAGAGAATTATTCGAAATATCTGAACATATCGAAACGTTGCAGAGTCTCTCTCCGTCTATTGTCGAGCGAGCGAGCTCATATGCAATAATGTAAATTCATACGTTTCGGCCTCCTTTACTATCGACACCTTCCACCATCCATCAAACGCGCGGCTTCCGGACAAAGAAAAGGAATGGAAATAACGGCGATTGACTTCGTAAACGAGGTCCAAGGCCGGCTTGCCCTCCCCCTCGCTTTGATCCGATTTTCCTAACTAGAAATCAGACTCGTATTTCGTATAATTGCGAAACAAGGTTTTTTTAAATGGTTGATTTGCTTCGAGCATATATACACGGTTAAATTACTCTCCTGTGTAGTATATAAAGTGTCATTACCATGTTCTCTCTTCATATCACGAATCGGTATCGACTTTTTCTAATCTCGTGCGTTGCAAGACGCGCGAGAGGACACGGCGATGTGGCAAGGATCATCCGGGAAGGGGATGAGACTGGAGTAAAAGGTGATGAGAACATTTTTATAAGAGGGCATACCACCTCTCTATATATTATTTTGTTTTTGGTAAATGTCATTTCTGTTCCAGCCAGCAGGGACGAACATTCGAGGGAGGCTTGGAATGAGGGGGGAAATAAATCGGGAGGTACCATTATTTTGCCCTCATGGCCCTCCATAGCCTACGCCATTGAAATAAACGCGTTATCGAGCTGGGGTACCCCACTAATGCTACGGTCACAAATGCTCCGATTTGGGCTACGGCGCCCGTACGATGCCACTTTTAGGTGAAATCTTGCGGCGCCCGCACGGGTGCCGTGGCTATCGTACGGTCGCCGTTGCATTTTTCCTAGCCGTACGATGTCAAAAATTTGTTTAACGCGGAGTAAAAAAAAAATGCATCGTACGATTTTTTACTTGCCGTAAGCTCATTGACACGTCGTAAGAGCATCGCACGGGCACCACACGGGCACTGCACGGACACCGTAGCATTTTCCGAATATCGTACGATTTTGAGACTGAATATTTGGCCACTCAAATCGTATAGCTAAATAGTACGGGTACCGTGCACTGTCACCGTAAGAGCACCGTAAGGCACCCGTACGGGTACTAAGATTAGCGTCTTTTCGCTCTGCGACGGGAGTGCGGCTACGGGGGATTTAAATTAGCTTTGATCGTCCCCGTACTCTGGCTACCGTCGCGATCTATTTGCAGTTTCGCAATTCTGAATACGCGGGAGTTTCACTCGTTCCATTTATCATGCATGTTGTACTATAAGCATACGGTATAGGCAGTACAAATCACAACACACTGTACTGTGCATGCAGCGCGTGTGTACGAATCAGTGCATGAAACACGTGAGGCAGCGAGCCTCGCCGTCCAAGCGCTCTGATTGGCTGATCACGTACCCGCGTAGCGGCTCTACGCCCGACGTTAATTCGGCGAACTACCGTCCTAGGTTTGGCCGCTACGGGGAAATTTTCGCTCTGAGTGCGACCCCCCGCTAAGATTAGCGTTGTAGCCATAGTCCCGTCGCCGAGCGAAAAGACGCTATTGTGTTCACGGGAGCCGTGCGACTTATGTTTTATTTTAAGACAACAGTCATCGTACGGGCCCCGGCAAATATGTGACTGCTACTCTAAGATACCATAGACATCGTACGATATCACAATTTCCCAAAATCGTAGAAAATCCGCCGAAGGGAGAACAATCGTACGGCGCCCGGATCATTTGTGACCTAGGCATTACTGACGCTGCGAGTGCGAGGCCCGCATGATTGAAGTCATTCATTATCACGGATGCTTTAAATATGTGATAAACGCAATGGTGCGTTGACGATTGTGAGACTAAGGGGGTAAAAGATGTTTGAAAAACGCGTCGATGCATTAGCTAACCGATTGCGATCACTCAGCACGAGAAACTCGTTGTTAAAGGGATAGTAACTTTGCTAACATGTGCAAAAAGTGATGAATGGTTGATTACAAAAATTGTATTTTTGTGATCTGATAAATGTGTGAAAATGACTTAAATGTTAAATGTTAAATAGATGTTATATGGCCAAGTAATGAGTTTCGAGCTGGCTTTATACGCAGTTATAATGATCCAGTAGATAGTTATACATCTGAATACTTCAATCCATGTTCCATGCCTCTATTTAAAAAACAAATACTATGAAGTATGTGAGAACCACTAGAGTTCTAAGTAAATTCTGTGGATTTTGACAATGTTACTAGATCCCTTTAATGTAATGTTGTTTTTCTCAATTTCAATTATCCGTGCTTATTCTACCTTCACTCAATTTGAACGAATAATAACACCCATCATTAACCAATATTCTTAACAAATAGTTCCGTGTGCCCCACGACTAAAACAATCAAGTTTTATTATCTTATTTCAAATACAAGAGCGGGGGCTGTGAACGGATATAACATCAATGTTCATGTAGCCCGTTGATTTTCTCCCGTTTCTTATTTGAGTAGATATAAGTACATTTACTCAAAGTACATGCACGCGGCAGGTGACACCAACCTTTTATGTATTAATACGTCACGTTCGCTGCTTTCTGCCGCACCTGCCGCATAAGCTAAACTATTTAAATAAATATGTTATTTCACTAGAATTGATAAACATTTCGATATTGGTGAAATGTCGCATCCACACAAATTATGATAAAATTGTTGTTAATGTATTGTCGGTGCGTCTGCCCGATTTGTATGTTGTATTCAACACTCAGTCAAATGGACATTACGAGCTTGTTTATGGCCTCGTCCCATTGACATCTGGGGGTGTTTCACAAAGATCCTATGTTGAACTTAACTCTAAGTATGGAAAGCCAGTAGTTTCTTTGAATTTTCTTTTGTAACAGTTCTTTTAGAAGCCATAAAATGTTCATTCATTACATTAATAATTTCTATTATCAAAGAGATTTCATGTTTTTAATGTAACTTTTATAAAAAGTATAAAATAGTTGCATTTTTGCTTTTGAATGTATTGTATTCCAAGGCTACACATGGCTTACCATACTTTTTAAGTCCAACTTAGAGTTAAGTTCAACTTAGGATCTTTGTGAAACACACCCCTGGAATGTACTAGCAGAATAATAATAATATAATGATATACTCAATTTATATAGCGCCTAATATGATTGATAATCATCTCTAAGCGCTTTACAATGACATTACCCCGGTCATAGGATACAATGCAAACCAGCACACATTGTGTGCACAATCTCCACTCCTTGGGGAGCATTCCTTCCAAGCGGCTCATTGGCATTGAGAAGATCTTTCACATAAAGGCTTTCACCTCATATCGGGTCCCCATTTATACACCTGGGTAGAGAGCAGCAATGTGGATTAATTGTTTTGCTGAAGGACAAACGCGATGGGCATACTCCGGGTTCGAACTCTGGATGTCCCGCTTGGAAAGCGAGCGCTCTACCAATCTTGCCACACCACATCCACTGGCAGGAAACGAGATAAATTGATGCGGACTAAGTTTGGAATGGACTAGTTGGATACTTTTAATAATTCGGCTCCGTTTCGAGTGAAACGAAACGTCATGGAATTGCAACATTTGCTAGATACTGACCTTTTCGAGTGAAACGAAACGTCATGGAATTGCAACATTTGCTAGATACTGACCGTTCGAGTGAAACGAAACGTCATGGAATTGCAACATTTGCTAGATACTGACCTTTTCGAGTGAAACGAAACGTCATGGAATTGCAACATTTGCTAATGTAGATACGGACCGTTTCGAGTGAAACGAAACGTCATGGAATTTCAACATTTGCTAGATACTGACCGTTTCGCCACATTTCGGTCGGATATGAAACGGAAGGAGATACGCCATGTAATGGGACTTGGCCGTTAAGTTGAAGAAATCCGTCACTAACATCATGAATAGATTCTAAATCCGTCACTAACATCATGAATAGATTCTAATCACAAAGTAAAATCAGTTTGTATTCTCGCATCCGCACATAATGCACCGCCTATTAGCGTGTCATTAAATTGATTAGTTGCCCCCTTTAAAAAAGTCGTTTACGCTCGACCATTTAGCATGTTCAGTGAAACATAATTATAATGTTATTTTTAAAATCTAGGTCAAAACACAAAAATGGTCAAATGGTATCGTACAACTGCTCTGCGTACCCTTTTAAACAATTTACTAAATCACATAAAATGTTTATCTTATAGTGCGTTTAAAGGTATACTTGAATGGTTGTTCTTTTTGACTTTTTTTTTTTTGGGGGGGGGGGATGGGTTGAATATTTTGGTTAATTGCTATTCCATGATGAAGTACATTTAGATAGTGCTTCTAGACAGGTCTGTAGACAGGGGGTGCGTTGGGTGCGTACGCACCCCCCCCCCCCCCCTTTTTTATACCAATCTCGAGTTCATTTTTTATTGGTCTCGACCATCTTAACCGGCTTACACGATTCTCAGCTTGTGGTCTCGGTCCCGTTTTTGTAAATTACGCACCTCCCTATGAAAAATCTTGGCTACGGGCCTGCTAGATGAGAATGATTCCCCTCTAAATCCTGGGATACTTTGATACTATTGTATAATTGGTCGACCAGTTCTCTTTATTATCTTTAAATACCAATCGCCATCGCAGAATCGGCGTTTTGAAATGTGTGTCATATTTAAATTTGAAAAAAAAAACTAGCCTGAAAACTCATTGGAAAACGCTGGTTCAGAGCTAGAAAGATGTCCCTAAACGCACATACTGTAGTCTAACAAATTTGGTAGCATTGATATAGAGTTATCTTTGTGATATAGAAAAGGGGAGATGATATGAGATATACGTTGACGCCTCCCTTTAACATTATTGCCGCCCCCATCGCCCACTACCCCCTTTAATATTGCGCAGGTGCCTGCCTGCCTTGTCCCCTACCCCTTTCCCCAACTTCTAAAGTAGCCCACTGAATGAGTGCTACTTTTTAAATATTTTATATTGTTGATTGTAATGCATTGTTTTGAATTTGTGTGCTTTATTACATATAACTGGTACCCGGCAGAGATTGCACCTGCCACTTCATCTTCGAGCATCCGAGGGGTCTATAGGCTCGGCTTGCACACATAATCTGGTATGTCACCGAGCTGAGAAACCTGCATGATGTAATACTGTGCCGGGCCGACCAGGGCCCCGTTGCAGAAAGAGATACAATCGATTGTAAGTTACGATTAATTTGTAAGTCAGATCATGTGTTCTAACTGGGCAAATCTGACTGGTTGAAACGCACAAATTTTCTGACTTTCTGAATTAATTGTAACTAACAATCGATTGTATCTCTTTATGCAACGGGGCCAATATGATACACGGTTAGGTCGGATTTGAGTAATATGGACAGGCACCAATTTATAGGTGCTCCGGGGAAAATTTTAATTATGAATTAATAAATTAGATATAGAAATTGTATAAACTTTGTGAATTGTTTGATAAAATGGCGTAAATATTATATTTGAATGAATGTCAAAGAAACAACAATAACAACAACACAAAAGTTATTGAAGGCTAAATAAAGAACAACAAAAACAATCGTATTAACTGTGTGGATTATTTGATAATATGGCGTAATTATTATACTTGGATGAATGCCAAAGAATCAAGAACAACAGCAATGACAACAACAACAAAAACACCACCACCAACAACAGCAACCTTCTCCCCAACTGGGAATTGGGATTGTATAGGTTCCCGTAAGGGCTCTTCATGGACGGGAACATATAATCCCAGGGGTGTTTCACAAACATCCTAAGTTGAACTTAGCCTTAGCGCCATCATCAGTGGCAGTTCGGCTAGTATGCTCCCCGGGGAGTTGAGAAAGTACGCAATATCATTGTGTGGGTTTGAAATGCACCTGATGACCATGGGTAATAATAATGTAATACTTATTTAAGCGCAGTAGAGTATATATTTGTAGTAGCTGCTCTATATAAATGTTATTATTATTATTATTAAATTAAGTCAGACTTTAAATAATGGTAAGGCAAATGTACTCTTGGATTAAAACATATTCAAAAGCAAAAAAAAAAAAAACAACAAGAATTTGAGACTTACAAAAAAAATGTATATCAACGATTTCAAGGCTCATTGATAATAACAATTATCTCTTAGTGGGCCATTTTGCTGTAATCTGATTGGTCAATTTGTCTTTGAGACAAACCCGTATTTACCTCATTTACTTGGTCAAAATGATCAAACGGGTAATATGAGCCCGTATTACCTGTTTACGTCTTGTTGTTGTTATTGTTTTAATGTAAATTATCGTGTTTTTCATCGTTGTGCACATGCGCAGTGGCGATTTCAACCACTGAAGATGAGCCCGTATTACGTGAATGAAAGCTAGCTATCGCGATCGATATCGATATCGCGATAGCTAGGCTAGATATCGCTCACAGCAGCAAAATGGCTGCAAATTCGCGGAGATTCGAACACCACTCCAGGGATGAAATATCCGAGAAGAAAACATCTTCAACGCCGAAAAATACGATTAGAGCGAACTTGAAAGCGGCCAGGGCCTTTCGGGCTTTTTTGGAAGAAAGCAACGATTATTCAGATGATGTTTGCTTCGAAAGTTTTTCCGCTGATAAACTCAATGGAGCTCTCGAAGGATTCTGGTTGGGCGCTCGGAAGCAGAAGAGTGACGGGGACGCTCCGGCGGGTAGCATCCGTGCGGGTACCGGCAGCAACGGTAAGCAAGCTTGTTGTTTGGCTTATGGTATCAGAAGAATGAAATGGATATTGATATTTTCAAATGTCTCCCTAATTATGGAGATATTTAATATTGAATTTGAAAGCATCTATACACGCTTTGGACCATAGTCAAGAGTATCCGAGTTTGGATACTCGGATACTCAATCGTCCATTAATATAGTATCCGAATTCGGATACGTTAAGCCGGGAACAATCGGGATAAAATCAGACTTTGATTTTCTCTGTTTTCACTAGGTAAACATTATTCTTTTTCTTTGAAAAATCACAAATATTTATCATTCTCAAGAATCTTACACAAAATTGGTATATAATTGAAGTCTCAAATATTTGAAATTGATAAGGCAAGGGAGCACAAAGAGCACAAGATGGTGAGTACAAATATGTTTGAAAAATGTATACACTTAAAGAGATAAATCCGTCACACCCTGCTTGTTCTCACGCAATACGGGATATATCTACGTTCTGGTTCCATATTCCATTCGGCCTCCGGCCTCATGGAATATAGTGGGGGGCCCTGCATGTGTTATTTTGGGTTTTCATTTCAAATTGATGTAAAAGTTTCGTTTTTGGTACCAAATTAAAGGTAATGGTCTATAGATCAATTTTGGTTCGAGTGTCAAGTACACAAGTAAAAAATAATCAAAATGGCCGCCAAAATCCAAAATGGCTGCCAAGTTCTAGACTTTCCTCACAAAATTGGATTAAACTTGCCATTTTAAGTCATTTAAGTGTTGAAACTGATGTTTTCAAGGCCAGTGAGATTAATGAACACAATTAGAAATCGATATAATTAATATATTTTGCTTAATTTGCATAAATTTGCATAAATTTCATGTTTCAAACATTTTTTTTCCAAAAAAATGAAAATTATAAAGAAACATATTGTATCATAAATATGAAATGAATAAGGGAATTACCATGAAACCTTCCAGGAATGTTCTAAGATACATTTTTAGCATGTCAGAAGAATATGGGATCAATAGCTCTTTGTTTTACAGAGTTATTATTCCCCAAACTAGAAAGGTCTTAGAACTGCAATATGCAGAAATATGCAGAAATCAAAACCAGTAATAGCGCCCCCACGTGACAATTGTGAGAAAGTATCCCTGTTTTCATATCTACCTGTGGGTGCCCTGGCACTCAGTCATTTCAAATTCATGTAAAAGTTTCGTTTTTGGTACCAAATTGAAGGTTAGGATCTGAAGAACAATTTTGGTTTGAGTGTCAAGCATGTACGATAACAAATTCAAAATGGCTGCCAAAATCCAAGATGGCTGCCAATTTCAAGGTTTTTTTTCGCATTGCGCGTCATAACTTTTGTACTACGGAGTCTAGAATGGGGATTTTTGTTTCTACACCTATGTTTCCATGTGTGAGGAGTTGAATACAAATGAAATAAACATGATTGGAGCATATCTTCAATTCAAAATGGCCGCCAAAATCCAAGATGGCTGCAAATTTCAAGTTTTTTTTTTTGCATTATGCCTCATAACTTTTGTACTTCTGAACCTAGATTGGTGATTTTGGTCTCTATACCTAGGTTTGCATGTATGAGGAATTGAATAAAAATAAATAATTGGAGCATATCTCTCTCATATTGCATAGACAATTGCATCAAAAACTCCGTCAACAATGCATTAAAAATAACAAAATGGCTTACAAATTAACCAAATATACCTATTTTCGTGTTAGTATTGAAAATTGTTCTAGCCCAGCTACTTCTGGCATGAGCACCTGCACTGACATGTGCACTTCAGCTTTGTCTTCACTCATTTTCACCGAGAGCAGGTATTTGGGCAAGTGCACTTCACATCCGGGTGGAACACATCCTTGGTGAGGGGTAGAGTGGTCCAAATGGGAAGCAGTTTGCCGTCGTCTTCCTTCCACCCATGGTTGGTTGGGTTGTTGACAGGCATCATAGACACGTGGGCTGTTGCCCAGATGCTCGATTGAAAGACACTCCTCTTCAGATGTTGATACAAAGAATCTTTGGTTGGAGGAATTCTCTCCACGTCCCTAGTCTTCTGTGAGAACAACCTCATTCGGACGAGGTCAACATCATTATCCTCATTTGATTCATTCAAGTACAGCCGACAGACAAAGTTTGTTGCCACTTCTTTCAATCTCGGCGATGTTCCGAATGGATTGTCAACAATACTTGCGAATTGTTCCATAAGGGTCGGTGCATCAACATGCAGCAGGATCGCCCTTGAACTTAAAGGAACTTGATCCCATGAATGCGTGGGAAAGGGCCATGGCCTTGCACGTTGTCGTGCCCAGGTTTGTGGTGATACTGTTCAGAGAGATCATTTTAGTTGTCTTTCCCGCTTTGAAGGAGATCCAGATTTCTGCGGCCTGATTCAGAGCCTTGATGTGATGGAAAATACTCAGAATGATTGCGAAAACATCAGTGTCTTCAGTATTCACCATCCCAAGTGAAGAAGATTGGAGGGCGTGGAGCAGATGTACTAAGACACGCGTGTCAGCTTCCTCATGGTTGCACTGATCCGTCGGTGAACCGTTTCCAGCATGGAGCACTTGATCACCTGACGTGACATAGACACTCTTGTCATCAGGGAAATGCTCTTCTATGATCTTATTGGACAAGAATGAGAATAGTTCCATTCATGTTGTCATCGTTTGCTAGAAACTTCTGCCAATTTCCTGGAATTTTTGCAGAACCAGATACTCGTTGTCGGGTGCCCTTTCCACGTTTTTCTCTTGTGCCTCCTTTGATTGTCAGTGCACGATACTGGTCCCAGACAATGTCTACTCTTGTCGATCGCTTCAAGTCGTGGCAAATTCTTGGGCAGAATACCTTGTCGAAATATGAATCGAAGTTCTTGCCTTGGACAGTTGTACCAGGAAGTGAGTGTATCAGTGCTCCACCGTCAATAACAATGAAGTCGTAAGACTCTGGTGCAACTAGTTCCTTGTTGACATGCTGTCAGAGGTGTGTCATTTGAGGCAAGCACATGCTCTGTGAAGTTGTTGTACTGATCTTGACCCATAGACTGGACTATATGCACAGATTCTGAAGCAGTCCGATACTCATACACCTTGTCGTCTA
Source organism: Echinarachnius parma (assembly GCA_037951105.1). NCBI lineage: Eukaryota > Metazoa > Echinodermata > Echinoidea > Clypeasteroida > Echinarachniidae > Echinarachnius > Echinarachnius parma. The sequence goes on from JBAMJV010008690.1 coordinate 29,422, forward strand.
ATGTAACCAGGACTCCACTGTGCTCCTCAAAAGGATTTCCATTGCTCAGCAACACCTCCATCAGATATATGGCATAGAAATCGATGCTGAGATGCATATCCTTCCTCATGATGATGGAGCTCGAATCTTCATCGTAATTGTTCCCACCAGTGAACTCCTCAACGACACAGCGTTCCAGCATATCGGGGTTCTCTGTGAGACCAATAATGCTACCAACTCCTTTCACTTTTGTTGGCTTGCTCGTGTGCTTGATCGATGGGTAAGGATGGAAACCGGTGATTGCTTCGAGTTATTTTCCAATGTCTCTTCTCAAACTCTACCTGGATGCTATCTGGTAGACCTTCCAGGTCTCGGATAAAGATTGGTATCCACCTGGCGTAATTCTGGTGATCTAAAGCAAAGAACAGAGGTACAAGCTTCCGCAGGGTAGTAACCATGAGTCTCAACCTTCGCTCCCGATGTGCCCGGATGAACATGAATATGATTGTTGGTACTTGTGTACGAGTAGCCATACTTTGAATGTTGGTCTTTCTTGGGAAGCTACCATGACCATATCCTCAAGAGTCCTCTTGGTTCCACTGTCTTCGTAGGCTCGCTTCAGAAGGCTGTCAAGCACCAGAAGAGTAACTTGATGTGCATATCTTGTTCTCATTGCATTGGATGCTTTTAAAAAAGCTCTGAGCGTGTCATACAAGAAAGTCCTCAGCATTGAATCTAGATTTGCACGGGCTATTGCAGATCAGACAAAGAACAATGCTGGTATAGTCTGGCCTACAAATTTGCATCAGGACATTTTCACAGTTTCAGCCCTGGATAACCTGGATCACAATCCCACATCACGCACTGCAAGCTCATCCTTCCATGGAACTGGTATCTCAATATTTCAGTTTCCTTCATCACAAAAGCCTGGGTTGGACCAAGAATCTACGAATCAACTCACAGAAAACGGGAGCATGCAGCAGTAAACCCATCCTGCCTCGTTCGTACACGTTTGTACCACCTGTGGGCCGAAATCTTGTCACCCAGCCTCCGGTGAAAGTTGCGCAACCAGTGGTAACGAGTTCGTTTGATGTGGAGTAACAGCACGAACAGACATGGATGGCTGCAGTAAAGCGATGTGGTCTTCCTACCATGCAGCTCGATCAGATACTGTTGGACAACCGGAAAAAAGCATTGAAGCCCTCCTGCCACTTTTCCATGAAAAGGCCGCCACTCCAGGAATGATTCGACATGGAATGAAACTGGTGAAAGAGACAACTGAGCACCTCGACCCACACCAAGCCCCTGTGTTGGTAGTGGACCAACCACTCTATGACCTCGCAAAAAAATGCAGTGGACCTTTCCTGACATTTTTTTGGAGGACAAGTTTGTGGTTATGCTAGGTGGGCTCCATACTGAGATGGTTTTATGGAGCACCATGGGAGATCTTCTGCGTGGTTCTGGATGGCCTGAAACCCTGATAAGCTGGGCTAGTTTGCCTAGTTAAGACAGAAGCAGCAGCCACAGCTTTTCTAAAAACATCCAATGCAATGAGAACAAGATATGCACATCAAGTTACTCTGCTGGTGCTTGACAGCCTTCTGAAGCGATCCTACAAAAACAGTGGAACCAAGAGGACTCTTGGGGATTGAGTCATGGTAGCTTCCCAAGAAAGTCCAACGTTCAAATGCTGGCTACTCGTACACAAGTACCAACAGATCATATTCATGTTCATCCGGGCACATCGGGAGCGAAAGTTGGGACTCATGGTTACATTTTTTGGAGGACTTTTTTCATCATGAATCTTCCCCATACCCACCAGCATTGTCATCCGAAGGGTCCCTCAACTCTTATACCAAGTCAGATTTGTAGGCATATATCATTGAATACACAAGTAGCGTCATTCGTGTCAACAAGGAACTAGTCGCACCAGAGTCTTACGACTTCATTGTTATTGACGGTGGAGCACTGATACACTCATTTCCTGGTACAACTGTCCAAGGCAATAACTTCGATTCATATTTCGACAAGGTATTCTGCCCAAGAATTGCCACGACTTGAAGCGATCGACAAGAGTAGACATTGGCTGGGACCAGTATTGTACACCGACAATCAAAGGAGGCACAAGAGAAAAACGTGGAAAGGGCACCCGACAACGAGTATCTGGTTCTGCCAAAATTCCAGGAAATTGGCAGAAGTTTCTCGCAAACGATGACAACAAGAAGGAACTATTCTCATTCTTGTCCAATAAGATCATAGAAGAGCATTTCCCTGATGACAAAAGTGTCTACGTCACGTTAGGTGATCAAGTGCTCCATGCTGGAAACGGTTCACCGATGGATCAGTGCAACCATGAGGAAGCTGACACGGGTGTCTTAGTACATCTGCTTGGGATGGTGTATACTGGAGACACTGATGTTGTCGTAATCCTTCTGAGTAATTTCCACCACATCAAGGCTCTGAATCCGGCCGCAGAAAGCTGGATCTCCTTCAAAGCGGGAAAGACAACTCAAATGATCTCTCTGAACAGTATCGCCACAAACGTGGGCACGACAACGTGCAAGGCCATGGCCCTTTTCCACGCATTCACGGTATCAGACAGTACTTCTTCCTTCAAGTTCAAGGGTAAGCAATCCTGCTGCATGTTGATGCACGAAGTGCCGTCCCTTATGGAACAATTCGCAAGTATTGTTGACAATCGATTCAAAACATCGTCGAGATTGAAAGAAGTGGCAACAAACTTTGTCTGTCGGCTGTACTTGAATGAATCAAATGAGGACAATGATGTTGACCTCGTCCGAATGAGGTTCTTCTCACAGAAGAATAGGGACGTAGAGATAATTCTTCCAAACAGAGATTTTTTGTATCAACATCTGAAGAGGAGTGTCTTTCAATCGAGCATCTGGGCAACAGCCCACGTGTCTATGATGCCTGTCAACAACCCAACCAACATGGGTGGAAGGAAGACGACGGCAAGCTGCTTCCCATTTTGACCATGCTACCCCTCGCCAAGGATGTGTTCCACCTGGATGTGAAGTGCACTTGCCCAAATACTCTCGGTGCAAATGCGTGAAAACAAAGCTGGAGTTCACACGTCAGTGCAAGTGCACATGCAAGAAGTAGCTTGGCTAGAGCAATTGTCAATACTAACACGAAAATAGGTATATTTGGTTAATTTGTAAGCCATTTTGTTATTTTTAATGCATTGTTGACGGAGTTTTTATTATAAGCAATTGTCTATGCAATATGAGAGAGATATGCTCCAATTATTTATTTGTATTCAATTCCTCATACATGCAAACCTAGGTATAGAGACCAAAATCACCAATCTAGGTTCAGAAGTACAAAAGTTATGAGGCATAATGTGTAAAAAAAACTTGAAATTGGCAGCCATCTTGGATTTGGGCGGCCATTTTTAATTGAAAATATGCTCCAATCATGTTCATTTCATTTTTATTCAACTCCTCACACATGGAAACATAGGTGTAGAAATAAAAATCCTCATTCTAGACTCAGTAGTACAACAGTTATGACGCGCAATGCGAAAAAAACCTTGAAATTGGCAGCCATCTTGAATTTTGGCGGCCATTTTGAATTTGTTATCGTATATGCTTGACACTCAAACCAAAATTGTTCTTCAGATCCTAACCTTCAATTTGGCACCAAAAACGAAACTTTTACATGAATTTTAAATGACTGAGTGCCAGGTCACCCACAGGTAGATATGAAAACAGGGATACTTTCTCACAATTGTCACGTGGGGGCGCTATACTAGTTTTGATTTCTGCATATTATTTCTGCATATTGCAGTTCTAAGACCTTTCTAGTTTGGGGAATAATAACTCTGTAAAACAAAGAGCTATTGATCCCATATTCTTCTGACAAGCTAAAAATGTATCTTAGAACATTTCTGGAAGGTTTCATGGTAATTCCCTTATTCATTTCATATTTATGATACAATATGTTTCTTTATAATTTTCAATTTTTTTGGAAAAAAAAATTTCGAAACCTGAAATTTATGCAGATATATGCAAATTAAGCAAAATATATTAATTATATCAATTTCTAATTGTGTCCATTAATCTCACTGGACTTGAAAACATCAGTTTCAACACTTAAATGACTTCAAATGGAGAGTTTAATCCAATTTTGTGAGGAAAGTCTAGAAGTTGGCAGCCATTTTGGATTTTGGCGGCCATTTTGATTATTTTTGACTTGTGTACTTGACACTCGAACCAAAATTGATCTATAGACCATTACCTTTAATTGTTTACCAAAAACGAAACGTGTACATGAACTTGAAATGACTGAGTACCAGGGCACCCCACTACTGAGATGAAGTCCAAAAGAAGCGTCTTTCAAAGATAATGTTATATATTAATATTATGGATCGCCTTGGTGAAATGATTATAGTGGTTAGACAGAGATTCCCTTAAAATAAATGTTCATTTGGATGTGGATTAAATAAACATAGACATATTTTAATAATGATATTCCTTTTGATCAATTATTAGTGTATTGCAGTATGCGAGCACAAATTGTTAGTACACTCTTATGATGCATCCATCAAATTTTAAAGAAAAATTCATTGAAGAATACAAAACAAAAGGGCGCCATACTTATTCTGTATAATTTCGAAGTTATGTTAGAAATGTAAACAGCTTGTTATTTGTTTGAAATTTTTTAAAAAGGAATCACAAGAGACTACAAACAACTGTCATAGTAGTGGTAGTAGAAGTAGTAGTAGTAGTAGTATAAGTCGTAGTAGTAGTAGTAGTAGTAGTAGTAGTAGTAGTAGTAGTAGTAGTAGTAGTAGTAGTAGTAGTAGAAGTAGTAGTAATAGTAGTAGTAGTAGTAGTAATAGTTGTAGTAGTAGTAGCAGCAGTAGTAGTAGTAGTAATAGTAGCAATAGTAGTAGTAGTAGTAGTAGTAGTAGTAGTAGTAGTAGTAGTAGTACTAGTAGTAGTAGTAGTATTAGTAGTAGTAATAGTAGTAGTAGTAGTAGTAGTAGTAGTAGTAGTAGTAGCAGTAGTAGTAGTAGTAGTAGTAGTAGTAGTAGTAGCAGTAGTAGTAGTAGTAGTAGTAATAGTAGTAATTGTAGTAGTAGTAATAGTAGTAGTAGTGGTAGTAGTAGTAATAGTAGCAGTAGTAATAGTAGTAATAGTAGTAATAGTAGTAGTAGTAGTAGCAGTAGTAGTAATAGTAGTAATAATAGTAGTAGTAGTAGTAGTAGAGTAGTAGTAGTAGTAGTAGTAGTAGTAGTAGTAGTAGTAGTAGTAGTAGTAGTAGTAGTATTGGTAGTAGTAGTAGTAGTAGTAGTAGTAGTAGTAGTAGTAGTCAGTAGCAGTAGTAGTAGTAGTAATAGTAGTAGTAGTAGTAGTAGTAGTAGTAGTAGTAGTAGTAGTAGTAGTAGTAGTAGTAGTAGTAGTAGTAGTAGTAGAGTAGTAGAAGTCGCAGTACAAATAGGCTCTCAATCTTATCAGATTTATGCCTGCGATTCCCTTATGGCTCCTTTAAAGTATTATAGATAAATTTCAACATTGTATGACCGTTTAAACCTTCATACCTTGGATGGGACCTGTCCGTACAGCTCCATTCTC
>JBAMJV010008690.1:40000-42613 GCA_037951105.1 Echinarachnius parma
AAGTTGTTTGGCATAAAATAACAATTATTACAAAAAATTGCAATTTGGTAACCCCCCCCCCCCCCCCCTCCCCTTGGAGGGACAGGAGCCAATGAAGAACCAATACATCTGCCTCAGACAGGAGTAAATGAAGAACCAATGTATATACATCGGCCTCAGACAGGAGCCAATGAAGAACCAATGATACACTACTCACAACAAGTAAGTACCCCCCCTAGCATGTTGTCATATATCACAAAAAGCATTTCACCGATTTGTATCATTTAAACGGTAATGGATGCGCAATTTTATTACGCACATTGGAGTAGTAAATGGTTGCCATAGCGTCAACGTTTTCATCATTAAAAAAGGAATTTTCTAAAACAAAGTACCCCCAAAAAAGTTACACTTTCAGTTTTATTTGGCATACAGCATTTCCCAGAATTATTTAGAACAGGACTTTCTGCAACGATAACTTTAAAGATATTAGATCCAATCAGAATGATATTTCAGGGTATGAAACTATACCTTATTACCTACATCTTGGTGGATGTTTTGTCAGATGTCACTTCCCTCTAGGTTTTATAAGGAGACGTGTTGTCCATTTACAGCATTTCCCAGAATTATTTAGAACGGGACTTTCTGCAACGATAACTTAAAAATAGTAGATCAATCAGAATAATATTTCAGGGTATGAAACTATAACTTATTACCTACATTTTGCAGAAAACCCTATTCGATTTGCTTCAGTGGTCATGGAGAATGAGGATCTTTTGTCAATCATGTCATGTGTCCATTTTCGTTCAAAACGCGTGTATTCACGAAAGTCCATTTGGGTACATTTTGTACACGAGTACGCTTTTGAAAATTGGTTCCCCTGTGAACAATGCAGTAGTAGTACTGAATTACAAACAGATTAGTGAATTAGGCCAAATCCAATACAGATGAAAACAGGACATAACTTCGGCCATTCGAATCCCAGCAACTTCATATTGAAAGGCCCTTTGTTTTAGAAAAATGCGTGCTTTTGCCACTAAGAACAACAATGACGATAGAAGTTAGCCTAGTAGGATTTTATAATAGATTTGTGTGTCGGGAAAATCTTTAATAAAGATGTTTACTCGTATACAAAATGTACCCCTATGCCCCAAAAAAATGAAGTGCAACTTTTTTTTAGATAAATTCATTTATCAATGATGAAAACGTAACGCTATGGCAACCATTTACCAATTCACATTGTGCGTAATGAAATTGTGCATCCATTACCGTTTGAATGATAAAAATCGGCGAAATACTTGTTGAGATATATGACAAAAATGCTAGGGGGGTAGTTACTTGTTGTGAGTAGTGTATATATACATATATACATCGGCCTCAAACAGGAGGTGAATAAAGACCACTGACTAAGCTTTGACCGAGGAGGATCTGCGTGTACGTCCTTTCTATCACGATCCGTATTGCGAAATAAACGCCGTCGTCGTTTTACATGTACATGAATGCATGGTCGTTCAGTGTATGCAGATAACTACGAAGTTGCCGCCAAAAAATACACACGAATTCCTATTGGTCGAATTATATGATAACGAGTGTGACATAATGTGACGTAAAAATCGTTTCTCTGATTTACAGACTCATCAGAGTGTATACAATGTATACACTATTGGATCCCCCTCCCCCTCCCCCTCCCCCCCCCCCCCCCTTCCCCCCCCCTCCCCCCCCCCCCCCCGCCTTGCAAAACGCTTGTAAAACGGCATCGCGCATCTGACTAATGGAGTGGGCACACGAGACTTGCGACGACCTGCAACAGCCTGCAACAAGACAATAGAACTTATGAAGGGCCGATCATGTTCGAAATAACTAGACGTTACATCAGAATGCAAATATCGCAATAAATTCGGTATTATTCCCATTATAGCCATAAATAGGTTGTATGTATTACATTTAGGCTAAAGTTAACCTAACATGTTATTTACCGTGCTTAATAAGCATCATAAGCCTGGTTTTGGGTTGTCGATCGAACAATAGCACGACTGGTCACGAGGAACGCATGCGCCGTGTGTTCTCTTGCGACGGCAGGTTCCCGTCGCAAGTCTTGTCGCAAGGTTTTTGAACATCAAAAAGTCGGTTCAAAATCCGTTGCGATCAAAACAATAGAAGAGAGAGAGAAAGAGCAAGGTGATTGCGGTGATTGCGGTTATTGCGGTGGCTTCATCTCACCCTATTGACCTATTGAAATTGCATCCATGGCAAATATTCATGGTTTGGTAGACAATACTTAATCCTGAATACTTCAGGCAAGTCTCGTCGCATGCGGTGACCTATTGAAATCGTATCCATGGCAACGATGCATGGTTTGGTAGACAATGATTTATCCTGAATACTCCAGGCAAGCCTCTAGATATTTCTGCTTTTCATCAAAAGTTATTTATTCTCATTACATACCCTTACCAATAATGAAAGGGAGGTGTTCAACCGACAGATTTGTATTATCATTATTGGGATTGGCATCCACATGACAACGATCGAATGGGAGGGGGGGGGGGGGGTGGGGGGTCTCGGCTCTTGCGCTCTTGGGGCCCACGATTCTCTTTCATGTCCCACAGTTATTATTTTTGTTGTTTTTCTACCTTGTTT
>JBAMJV010008691.1:0-52603 GCA_037951105.1 Echinarachnius parma
GGAAATAACACGTGTGCCGCTGTGTGCGCCTGAATTAAGACTATCGTAATTTGCTTGCGAATTGTTGGCTTCCGACCAAAACAAGATCGTATGTTGTGTACGTACAGCTCATGTGCTGTATATATAGGGAACGTCATTTGCACGTGTAAAGTGATACGGGATGGACGTGTACAGTACAATAGACGGATGTGCGAACATTCCCATTTTAAAAACTGGGATATCTAGGGCCAACATGACGCGATATTTTGACCGGGGAATCCTGAACGATCTGCAAAGTTAGGTGAGAAAATCAATCACATCTGGTGAGTACAACAGTATAATTTTTTTTTTTGGAATAAGGAAGGAAATGACTGATTGACGGGAGTGTTTCTGTCCCGATTCTGCCTATACCCAGTCACATGTACCGTGTACACCAAGTCTCACGAGTGTATTAGAGTCTAGACCGCCTCCGTCGGGCCGGGAATGATGCACCAATTCCAAGCGCCGTTCGGTCCCATAATCCTATATTTCGTGTATGAATTCTGGATTGTATTCGACGTGATGTTTAATACATTTATTTAAAATACTTGCTTATATTTGTTGGATTTCATGCGTATCAGATGTCGAGAAATATTGTTTTCTTTGTATAAACCAAGTTTTAAAATGATTCTTAACCACTTTTAAATTGGTTTTTATATACCATAAAGCGGGTCCTACTAATCGCCAAGGATCAGTACTAGGCACTGCGAAGCACTGCGAAGCACTGCTAAGCACACTACGAAGCACTACGATACCCTTACGAAGCACCGCGAAGAGCATGTCTTCGCAGTACTACGAGGCACTACGAAGACGAAGATTGCACTGCGAAGAGCGCCCTGTACTAAAAACTACGTTTAATGCGCGCACGTAGAGGTAGACTATGGTAGCTGCCAGACTTTCCCTTTCGTTAAAATGATATTTACGATTGAAGTGTTCAGATGTTGAATTATCCAATTGATCGTCGAAACAGTGTACAAGTGCAAGGAGTTGGTGAACATCACTTTGCATTTTTGCTCATCTACTTCTACATACACTCCAAATGCTATCTTTTTGCTCTTCGTAGTGCTTAGTAGTGCTTAGTAGTGATTTCGTAGTGCTTCGTAGTGATTCACGGTGTTCGCGGTGATTAGTAGGACCGCCATAAAGCTACAAGCCAGTGTCACAGAATGCGCGTAGCCATTCTAGCCGAAGCACCAAACAGCACTTAGATTTCACCGCCGACGTAGGGGGCCCAATATCTGCACAGCGTCCATACGACAATTCAGCCTGCTGCTTTTCGTGACGTTTTAAAGAGTTATAAAACATATTTAATAAAGTAAACGACTGTTCTCTTAATTTTTTGTGGAATGTACAAGTCACTAAAATCACTTCCAATAGTATACACATACACATTTACAGAAATGAATGCTAGAATTACGGACAGAAACACAAAATGAAAGACAGATTCTGTCAAATCGGTTTTAAAAGACTATTGTAAAAAATGATCCCATAGAGCAGTACCTCTGCAAATTAAATACGGTTATGCTTGAATCTACCCAAATATGTGTTTATAATTGTTCACCCAACTAGATTGAAAAATGAGCTACCACACCACCGTGATAGTGTGCATATGTCTATCAAGTTTTTGGAAGTTTTAATTTATAATGGCTAATTTTAATTTTGTTTTATTTGTTTGCTTTTTTTAAAGATGTTTAACAAACTTTTTAAATGAGTAATTAGCTCATGAAATTTAAAGGTGTGTCTCCCCCTTCTTTCTCCATTAATTTTTATTCTGTTCGATTCAGCTTTTATAATGATTAGATAGAGAGATAATCAACAAACATTACAAAACTTCTTTTGAAATTTTTCGAAAAGGGGAAGTATTTTTTTGAATTTTTAACGGCTGGTTCAAAATTCTCTAATAAACCTGGGGCCCCAGGTTTATTACAAATTGTTATATTTATGGATATTTCAGCCGTTTCTGAACCGATTTTCATCAAATAAACTTTATTCTGTCATTAAAATATTATGCTCTTTCAAATTTTACACTCAGTTTTGCGTTATCTCCCAAAAAATTATCATGTGTAGCGCCCTCTCTACCAAAACTCAACTTTCCCTTTAATTGACCCAATTTTTTACAAGACAGATTAAAAAAAATAAATGAATAAATAAAAATAAATTTATATACAACATACATTTCCTTACTCAAAGATCTGGTGACGGGTAATTTGCTAGTCTTATTAACAACAAGCAGTACGACACGCACTACGACTTGAGTCGAAATGGAACAGTGCCAAAGTAACGACTAGGTGAGTTTTATTTTAAGGCTTGGTATGCGTAAAGCAATTGTCGTGTCGTCGCTACCCATGTGACGTCACATAATAAGTTACACCCAGGCTGACACTAAAATACGTGTCTAGAATATGATTATGTTATTAGAAGGTTATTTACGTACAAGCTAGCAAACCAGACTTTTGATGAACCGATAATTGGTTAAGGTCTTGCGGCCTTTCTTAAAGAAAAGGAGACGTTCGAACTACTATTGTTTATAATAGAGCAGCAGGAAAGTTGTGACATGCTCTTGCAAAATCAGGCTTTTGTCGCTAACTTTTGTCTACATAAATTGTTTTTAAAGTGAAGAAATGTGTTAATTTTGACAAGTCAGCAAAAAACGAAGTGATCATAATTATAACAAATAATTATAAGCATTTTCACCATTTTACTATACACAGAAAACAAGTGATGCTATTTCGTTCGATAATAACAATTTATATTCCGATATTTGCTGAAAAGGCATGATTTTCCCAGGGCCGGTCAAATTTAAGTTATATACGGAAGTAAATTTTAAACCTAAACAGTTCTCTGTTAGATTTTTTCAATAGGATTATTCCGATTTTCATCATAGTGGTCTTAGACATGTTGTGGTAATGTAAAGAAGTATTCCTTTTGAAGAATTTCATTTGATGACATGTTCCACATTTTTTAAAGAATACAAATTAAGATGCTAAATTTATTATAATTAACGTATTTCATGTTAGCTATATTTTATCCTTTTACTAATGTGATGATATATTTTGTTCCTATTTATTTATGTATATGTTATATACCCTTTGAAGTGTGACATGAGAAATACAACATTGAACTTTGAACATAACAAAATAATACAAATATAAATAATAACATATGTGAACATTGATTTGGTCGAGTGAATGTCTAATTTACAAGAATACAGGCATTCGTCGAAGCGATGGTCGCGTCGTCGTTATTAATGTGATCACTAACAATTTCATTTACATCCCGACAGAATGTACGTGTCTTGAATGTTGTGATTGTATAGGGTTATTCACGTACAAGCTTGCAAATCATTAATATCATAACAACATAAATTTGTAGGAGTCTCGCAGCCTTTCTCTGATTAAAGATTATCGTGCGTCAGTGGGTGGGGATGCTCAACTGTGGATTGCTATGCTGAACTTGGCTAGTTTTGCACACACTTGGCCAGTGTGTATCACGCACCGTACGCAAGGCGTTCGCAATATGACACCGCGCGTCTGATTTGCGAATCCGACCCAAGCTCCTTTAAAAGGAGAGTAACGTTCTAATACAACGATCGCTACAAAAAATAATTCATTTGTGATCGCACATGAGACAATTAATAGTTAGGGGGTGCAAGGACGTGTATATCTTAGAACAAATTCAATGTTTGATTGCTTGGAATCCGCTCAGAAGGCTCTGAATTTATAGTCACAAACTTATAACATTTTTCGAAAGTTCCAGGCGTTGGTTTCATTATGAAGAGTTATTCATATATCATACACCTGTGTAAAAATATAACAATGTCGCATATAAATCGAATTTATTGTGATAATATCTACATTCAGGAATATCACATCTACATTTATTTTTAATAATAATAATAATACACAGTTTTATATAGCGCATATCACATTGCCGAAGCACGTCTCTATGCGCTTGTATTATTACCCTGGTCGTTAGTGGTACAGTTCAAACCCGCACAATTATCTTGTGCACCATCTCAACTCCCCGGGGAGCATACTAGCTAATGGCAGCCATATGATGATAGCGCGCACGCTAATTAACACCCAACCAGGTACCCATTTATACTCCTGGGTAGAGAGCAGCAATGTGGATAAAATGCCTTGCTGAAGGACAAAGGCAGTGGGCAGGGTTCGAACTCGGGGTCTCACGATCAGAAAGCACGCGCTCTACCGATCTTGCCACACCACTTCCATGAAAGGGTTGAAACATCGAAATGGCATCTTCTTGTGTTAATTAATGTTGCTTTAATGTAAACTGTAGCTCTCCTTTTACGTAGTACGGTTCGGTAAAATAATAACCATTAGCCTTCAAAGATAAATGATAAGTCTTCACAGCTGATTAATGTTTCAATTTGCTAGTTTTGTTTTCACCCTTTGAAAGGAGCGGTATGGGCAAACAAATTGTGATATTTCGGAATTGTTCAATTATATGATGCATTGAATGCATTGAATTTCAATGGATGTTTAATACATAGCCGAGTAATGAGCAAAAATGCAAAGTGATATTCACTAACTCATTGCACTGACTTTGAACACGGTTACGACTATCCAGTGGATAGTTTAACATCTGAACACTTCAATCGTAAATATTTCTTTCAAACGAAATGAAAGGGCATTTCGAAAAACCGAAACCTGTCACATGCTTTTATTATTAATACAAATAAAACAAGGTATGACGGAACCGCTAGAATTCCAAGTGGATTTTGAGGATTTGGACAAAGTTACTTGAGCCCTTTAAGTTGTTACGGGGCTTGTTCAACCATGAATGTTTCCTCATGATTCCGCCCGTCTCGCCACTTAACTCGGGAAAAGCGAAAGGCAATAGATAATTGGTTCGATGACATTATACCATCAACAACATGAATCTTAATCTGGACATCTTAGGAAGTTACATCCATAGGAAACGCATTCCCAGCTAATTACCGGTCAGTCACATCTGCACATGGAGTGTAATCAGCCGATAATATTTCCATTACACAATTATTATGATGCGTAAACTGTTGTTGCAAACAGTTAATTGTAGACAGGAAACCCCTGATCATAATAACAAAATAAAGACAGGTTCTTCCAATACGTGCTTTGAAAACAAACTTAGTACATGTAGTAACGTAACAAAAAGGTCGAAGGCAAGGTAAAGCCGATCCTTCCGCTTTATGATCGAAAGTTCTTGGTAAGAAGTGAAATACAGTACACTTGTTTGTGCGGCTTGTTGTGCACTTTCAGGCAGGCAAGACGACGCCTGGTATTAAACTCAAACCGGTTCCGTACTCGATTTTTTAATATTGTCATAGCGTCAATATAGGACGCACCGGGCTACCGAAGGCAATGGCTTAAAAGCTTGATGCAGCAGATGCCTCAGTCCAAAGAATTTATAATGGCGTAGCTATGTTAGATAGGGGGTGGGGGCAACGACATAAATTGCCCTCCACATTATCCTTTTCCCTTAACTTGCACCCCAACCCTCTCTCCGGGATCAAAACTACACAGAAAATAAACGTAGCATTGTATCATATTCTGCGTCATCATGGGTAGCTTTACCTCCTCTACCCCCTCTCTGCACCACCCCATCTTGTTTTGCACCTGACTACGCCTTTAATAATTTCCAACTAGTCATTTGGTGTGTACATCCGATACTTTCGGCTCATTACACGAGATGGGAAAACCTCCATATTTATCGAAAATGTCTCGGGTTTCATTGATACGCGCGCGGTGATGGTATACCATACCGAAGACCTTTTTTTATTTAACCTGGAGCTAAACAAATGTATATCTCCGGATCTCAACAAGTATGATAGGAAGAGGTCGTATGTTTTGCTGTTACAGATGGAAACATGCCGCACGTGACTGTGTGATGTATGTTTAACGTCTGTCTAAATAATGTTGTGCCGGATGTAATAATGTTTAAAGCCGACCCGAATTGTTTTCCGTGGCACATCTTTATTGTAGGTTTAAAATTGTTTTAAAGGACATATTAATCATCAGTAACTTATTCAACCATTTCGCAAGTGACTTGACTAGATGTTCTTGTAAATCTATATTATCAATACAAAATATGTATATCCCTTGTGACAGGTAGACAAGGATGTTTCTTGACATTCCAGTGTAATGGTTTAACCGGTCACCTGCAGTACTGACTGTCCTTTGATCCATTATCATAAGGAAAAACTATTACGGGTGACCGGTTAAACCGTTTCACTGGGTAGTCAATAACCCCTTTGTGTCTATGCCAATAAGACGAGGGATTTGCATCCCTGACTCCCTGGGGAGTATTCCAGCAGGGGAACCTTGTGTGTGTACACAATGCTATTGGGAATACGTTCTATACTTCCGGGTACCCATTTATACACATGGGTGGAGAGCAGCAGATAGATTTTCTTGCTGAAGCCTTGAGGAAAAACGCGATGGGGATACTCTGGGTTCGAATTCGGGACTTCACAATTGGAAGGCACGCGCTCTTCAAATTTTGCCACACCACATCCACATCCACATCCACATGCATTGTTAATAAGGAATTAAAATCAAACGTAGACAACATATTGTTGATGTAATGTATACTTTCGAGCAATGCGGGTTCGTTGCGTATATCAAATAGTTCATTACTATTACACGAAACACCACAGCCTTTAACGAGGAAGCCTTTATATGAACATACATGACAGAAGTATCAAATTTCTTGTATTATGCTGCTGCACAAGTAGGAAATATACTCCGCAAAAAAAGAAACTGGACACTTGTATAAGTTGAAATATGTTATATTAATGTACGATAAAGTGTATGTTATCATAAATCAAATTAAAGGAAATTTAGTCCTCTACATGCATGATTTAAATTAAAGGTATAATAGTTCATGCATGAAATGCCATGGTCAATTAAAGTGTTTATTCAAAGAAAAAGCAACATAAGCCAAGTTTCATCTTTCCAAAAAGTTCAAATCATACAGAAAATGAAAATATCACTTTCCAAGTACTCGCACATCCGAAAATTAAAACAAAAATGAAAATACTAAACGCTGCTTCAAAACCACAATCCAGCTACGAGCGGGGTCCGATAGCTGGGTGTGTTGTACTGACGTAGAGCGAGGGGTTATCCAATCAGAAGCCTCGGTTTCTACCACATTATATACCGGATTTATACCCCTTTATACAGGGGATTCCGTGGTTGTTTAAACTATTTTCTATACAATTATGGTGGTTTAAACTGTTTGAACTAATAAAACAACAGTTTATATTCGTTGTAAAGTTATTCTTTTATTCATTAATGTGTCTGATAAAGTAAAAATAGGTAAATAAATCACCTAGTCTGCGAGTTGAATCATACTCGCCGGCAGCATGCATGATACGTGGAGAGCCTCGACCGTGCGCGTATGCGGTGGACAATGCATGCAATATAATATCGGCTAGTGCAGTGTATGTAGCTCGCTTCAATTCAGCTCGCGTAAAGTGCACTATTATCAGCTGTTTTTGCAGGTAATTGTTCTCGTATTTTGTTTTAAAAGCCCTACAAACATGTAAGTAAAATAAGAGATAGTCTAGAATAGGTGTGATAGTAATAATCTTGCATTTTCGTTCCTTTTCGGAGCATTTTAAAAGTGCAATTACTTACAAGGCAGTCATGGCAGTTGGCGTGCAGCTAGCTAGGTATAGCTATAGAGCACAGTCTGTCTCGCGGAGCGGGGCCGCTGAAACTCTAGTGCGTGTTCGTATCATTCAACTGACGGGCATTTCTTTTTTCGAGGCACGTTCAATTTGCGTCTCTCAATTTGTCAAAAAAATCTCTAATTTTGGGAAAATAACCACTCATACGGTAAAATATCTACTTTTACACTAACATTGGGCAATTCTAGATTTTTGTTTCTTCATTTCCGATGTTGCAAAACGAGCGAGCGATGGACGTTGTAAACAAAATAATGCACGCAAACTGATGTATACCGCGATATAGCAGAGAATTCACCCCCTCGTCACACGTCATCGACCTAAGCGGCGAGATCGGGGTGAATTTTGGCCTGGTTTGGAGGGTGAATTTTTCTCATTTTCAATTTCGATTTAAAAATATTTAAAAAATTCAAAACATCTGAATTTCTCGAGGCTTGTTAAGTACAAGATTACCTTCACAATCATACCAAATTCGACTCAATTTATAATCAATGAGCGAACCGTTTAACAATAGTAAGGTCTGTTTTCAAAAATAGCAAAAACCATGGAGGACCACACCATTCGACTGAAATGATAGTAAGCTTTTCACTTTAAACAAGTGTGCGGGGTAAGTGAATTATGACATTATTCAACTTTATTATTATGAACAAACTATGAAAATACACATTTGTCAATAAAAACAGGGCCAGGTTATGAGAGCAACATCAAACTGGTCTGTATTATAGGCATTAAGCTTGTCTGTTTCGTGTGTCTCCTGCAATTTTAACCATATTTACCTAGAGAAATGTCATGTTAAAGACTGCCCAACTGTTTGACCAAGGGTGACATCAGGTTTTGAAAATATTTGGACTACGGTAGAATTCTTGAGAAGAATTTATACCATTTTTCATGCTGAAATAAGGGCACAAACTGTGTTTTTTACGAATAAACCTTTGCCATGGAATTCCCCATTGTGTTACTTTTGGATGAAAATAAAACCTATAACGTTCACAATTTGTCTTCATTTATACTTTTTATTGAGATGAAGATAGAAAAAGTCACATTTGTAATGAAAAACTATGCCATGTCATGAATATAGCGTTTTCGATTATGCTTATCAACATTTATATATGGTTGAGTGGATGTTCCATTTTTGCTATTTTTGAAAACAGACCTTGCTGTGGTTAATTGACCGTGACAAGTCATGCATGAATGATTTCATCTGGACTTCATGCCAATATTGAAGAGGGTCATTTTATCTTTAATTTGATATACAATATCATATATTTTATCGTAAATTAATATGAAATATTTGGTCTTATACAAGTGTCCAGTTTCTTTTTTTGCGGAGTATATATACCACACAGCAAGATGTTTCCTATAACCTGGGGCTATAATGTAATGTATGTAACGGAAATACAGGTCGTGTGTAAAATGGAAGCAACACACGTGAGTTACACTTCTTCTTTTTTTCTTTTTCTCTTTTGTATAGTTGAATGTCTGCCGACGGATGTGCTGCTGCCGGATATGAAATAATTCATATGTATTACATAATTATGAAAACTACGAAAACAAAATGTATATATGTTTAAACAATCCTTTATATTCGGTATTGTGTTCTATATACACATTTGGAAATATGAACCGAACTGGAATAACTCCCTATTCTGACCTACACTAAGAAATTGATACCAAAGGAAACTGAGGGGGAAAAAACACAATAGTAAAACCAAAATAAATATACCCAAATATAAAAACCCTGTAACTAAACCTAACACAACGAGTAAGCCCCCCCCCCCCCCCTACAAAAAAGAGAAAACAAACAAATAAATAATATCCAACAAATGTTTCAAGATTTCCTATTATCAAAATCTATGTATGGTATAGTTACAAAATCTACGTATGCGTAAGTATAAGAGGTAACGCTTACTTGGTTGTTGACTAAGCACAAATTAAAGACATATTTCCATTACAAAATTCGCAAAAGTAAAATCATTATTTCACTTGAGAATTAAGAAAGTTGACATCGTTTTCCAACCACAAGACATATTTAACCACACGTGCCTTGAAAATTGCTTGGAAACAAAACAGCACTGTTTCACCAGCTATAATCAATACATCCAACTGAGTATGATGTTTTAGTGTATAGGCATAATTATAATGATGCAAGTTCTTGTGACTTTGGAAATTAGGCCTTCTCTGCTTAATCTGTGCTCAGTCAGCCGTGAAGTGATGGAGGTCTCTGATTGAGTGTATGATTGAATATCATCAACATTAGGGAGCTTTCGTTTCCACACGGTAGGACACGTGACAAGTAGTTCTCAAAAAAGGACGTTTTCTCAATGTGGAGTTCATTCAGCACGGAGTTCACTCATTTCCACAGTGGTTCAGCGACCGGAAATTTACCAAAAAGGGTGGTGAATATCCAAAGCATTGACAGATGCGTTTCGAAGGCTCTAGGGGAAAGATGAAAAGAGATAAGAAAAAAACAGACGTTCTTGCTTTCTCTACTGATGTATCTAGAAAATAAACGAATACTCTAGACGCTAGAAAAGTGCAGCCGAACACAGCCTCAGTGGAACAATCATCGGAGAGACGGATTCTTCGTTCTAAAGGCAGAAGCAAACCGTCTTGAAGGTGCATGGGCTGACCAATGTACTTTCTATTTTTAGAATCACGATAAAGTCATAGACGTGTGAGAAGTCCTTATTATGTAAACACATTGTATTAACCCGTTCCATACTAGACGTATAAATACAAATACAGTTGATACAGAGCCAACCAAGTTAATGCAGGCTTTGCGTGAATAAGAAAATGGAGAGAGAGGAAAACTTAAACTTGTAAATGTTCATTTGCTATCATCATGTGTGTCAATCAGCTATCATGATGAGCGCAGTCATTCTAATCGGGCGACTACGCCAATGTAGAAATGTTCATGTATCATTGTATTATCAACAATACATTGCCTATACGGGAACCTGGTGGGGCCTGTTTTTAACACCATGGGGATAGCAATATCTAATGGGGAATGAGTTAATTAATTAATGAAGAGCACCTATCCTTCTGAAGGGCAGAAATGCGGCGCTGGTCTGCGCATGCCCACAAACAGAAAAGGGTTATTACAATTATGCATGTTGACACGATCAGAGTGACCGGCCTTGGTGGGCATGGTGGGTGGTATACTGTTTCTGCCCAAACTACATGCAAGTGCGATCGGGTTCCGTTGTGGCGTGACGAAGGCTAGACGGTACCCTGGGCTACCAGGTGGTGAACGTTTGTAATTTAATTAACGCGAAATGTTGTCCAAAAACTACGAGAGAAGGGAGAAATCAACAAAATAGATAATGGAATAAAGATTATCATTCCGGTGATTCGAATATACTCCGTCGCAAGGTCTTAGCTGCCTATACGTAGCAAAGCCTCGACCACATTTCTCAAGCAGTCAATTAATATACTCTTGACAAATTAGTGTTTAGATCAGAGACAGTTTTCATAGAAGTGCTACCTCAGTGTCCTGACATTTTATTTTATTCCAGGTTTTAACTGGTTACCCGTAGTCTCTGTCTTTTTGGGCCGGGCGCAAGTTGAGCCACTGATGAGAATTCGGGCCAATGTGAACACAGGATGTGCATATGTTGCACAATAGATTGCACACTCTAACCCACGGTGATCAAACATACTATGACATTGTGTTCACAGTGTGTTTATACTGTGATTAACGTTGACGCTATGGCTATGTGTCATTAACATCTTTGATCCACAATGTAAATCTTAGTGTGCTCACAGTGTGATACACTGTGTTCTCTTCGGTAGGTAACAGCCAACTAGCCAAAATACTAAGAAATAAAGGTACAATTTTGCACCCTAAATCTGCTACAATGGCAGCAACTTTCAGGGTGCAGTTCTGCACCCCAAACGGGGTCTGCACCATATGGGGTGCAGAGGTGCATCATTCTGTGCACCCCGTTTGGTTGCACCCTGAAATATGTTGCTGTTGTAGAAGCGTTTGTCTCCTTATAATTAATATATTATAATTAATCTTTTTTTAATTATTAATTTTATATTTATATTAAAAGCTTTGTTGTTAGTGTGAAGCGTTCGACCTCGATGCTATTGTCAGGGATGGTAGATTCAAAGAGGGATATGCCAGAGGAGAGGACTAACTATCTGTACCCTAACCACCTGACTTCAGGGGAAATATGCGTCATCCGATGCGCCTTGGGGCGCGGGGATGCCTTTAAACTTGACTTTGAAATACAATGTAACCGTGTAACTTCAAACCCAACAAATATATAGGAAGTCTGATGGAATCAAACTCGCAGAATCAGTGTGGATCCATTTACCCCCCCCCCCCCCCTCCCCTCACTCTCACTCTCCCCATCTCTTTCTCTCATTATACATACCTCTCTTTCTTTCTTGTTCCCTCTCCCATCTCGTTATATAACTCCTCTCTCTGCCCCTCTAACTTGCATATGTTTAACGATTCGATCTCCCAAAGACAACGTAAAATAATCGGACTCTGGTTACAAAGTAAAGTCTGAAGAAGCCTCGGCACACTCTATGCACGTATACTTTTCAAGTGCACTCGACAGATAATTCATTGGTAGTAAATATTGGTGATCATGATTTGGATATACAATAACACTCACACATTACGGATTATATTACTGGATATATCATAACACTCACACATCACCGGGTATGCAATCTTGCACACTTGTCTTGCGTATGTCGACTGTAATTATACTTTAATAGTGCTATAATCATGATAATGAATTTATAATGTGAAAGACAAATTACCCGTATCGGTATTATGATAACTGCAGTTTGCAATCATGGACATTCTGACAGAATTAATTTGCCAAGGCCATAGGAAACTGAGTCAAGGACTTAAAGTTAAACAAATTGTGGTTTAATATTCGTGTATGCCCTTAATAAATTAGCTCTTTGTATAATATTTAGCGATACAAAAATAAGAGAGACAATGCTCGTATTTTAGTTTCACATTGTGTCAGCAAAATTATGTAATTAACTTTGATTATGGACTAATCGCAGGCAATTCATTAAAATTGCAAATAATGGATGGAAACAGATACGTTCATATTGATACGAAATTATTCCGATTATTTCTAGAAGTAAATACTGGTACGCCTAACTGTGTTTGACATTACCAATTAGGCAACGGGGTGACATAATTTACCCCCTTTTGTCCGAATCAATCAAATTGCCTTAACTCTTTGGCCTAGATGTTTCAAGGTATCCTCGCATTCATATTTGTGTACGTTTTTGCAAAATATTGATTATGATACAATCTATAATTCAAGCACTGGCGTACTAGTGGGGGGGGGGGGGGGGGGGGGGGGCTCTTGCGCCCCCCCCCCCCCCCCCCACATACAATTTCAATCATGGCTTATATTTAACCCGATACCAGTGATTGGAAATAAGTATTTCTTTGGACAAGATAATTTTGATTTTACTTCACGTCTAGTCAAATTTTCTTCCTAAGTATGCATAATTTTAAGTAAAACATTGCAAAAGCACCCTTACCGTGCACGGACGGACAACCCACCTACCATCACACCCTCCCATCACCCTTACCCCTCTCGGTCGCTTGTCTACGTCTAGAATACTTTATTCATGTTGTTGTATCATAAATAATGTGGCATTTGATGCATTGTTTGAACTGTATGTCAAATTTCGAATATTATTTTTAGTGATGCATATTTGCTTTTCTTCATGAAAAAAACATAACCTCTTTTACCGGTCGGTAGAATCATGACGCACTTACCCACATTATAGTACATGTCGTCAAGTAAGAATTTCCCTCCTAGGTATGCACCAGATTGCACAGTTTCAAGTTCAAAAATGCATAAGCTCCCTACCATGGGAGGGGGACACCCTCCTCCCACACCCATCACCCCCCCCCCCCCCCTCGTTCCTTTGGGCTTGGTCGCTTCGCTTCCTCGGAAAGTTTGGTTGAGCCCCCTCCCCCCCCCCCCCCCCAAAAAAAAAAATATAAATAAATAAAATTAAATTAAAAAATTAAATAAATAAATAAATTCTGCTCATTACGCCACTGAATTCAAGCGGCGCGACCTTCCACTTATCTTCAACAATCATGCCATCACAAACAAAGGCCTGACATAAATGTGCGCTTTTAGAAATGTCATTTTATATTTGTAAAGTGCTCTTCAAAATATAGGTCACGTTGATTTCGCCATCACCTTCTATTTCTTTTTTCAATTCACAGGGATAAAAAGGACAATTCCTTCGAATGAGAGGAAAAAGGGTGTAAAGTCGTTTTGGGGATACACTGAGTTTTGCACTCCATCTTGCTGCTTGGATATGTCTGTATGTGGTGCCGACATTTCAGATGGTAATTATGTATAATTTTCGGAATACTTATCACAAAATAAAGAGAGAGCTTAATTTGGTTAAACATGATTATCTCCGAACTACAAAAACGTAAATTAGCGCCCTTTTCTTTCTCAACCAAAACACGACGGTGAAGACAATTCAAAAGTCAATTTCAGAAACTGGTGATGGTGGGGAAATATGAATCAAATAACGAGTCAAGGACGCGACGGTAATCACTTTGAATTGTTTACTATATGTTTCCAAAAGACGATTCATGCTCTTATCCCTTCTCAATAACAATAACATTATTATCTCTTTTCAATAACAATAACAGTCTTATATGTCTCTTCTTAATAACAATAAGACTGAGGTGAGATCGTGAGATGTTTATGACTTAGATTGAGGAGAGGCACTGATTATCAATACCAAATGGTATGACATTACTTTTTCCATAAAGGTTGCATGCACTATAATTATGGTGTTTGTCTTGTCCTTAAACATTTTGTATACGAGTTTCATGTCCTTGTTCATGTTCCGTGTTCATACATGCATTAGGTGTTAGGAAGTGTATCTATCGTGCAGGCATCACCAAATTCAGTCCAAACCATTTCATTTATTCATCACAGGAATACCATATTAAGTAGGTCTAATCATGTAAAGAGTAATGGTGATACAGGATTCAAATGACGCATACAAGACATTATGTTGTTTTCTGAATTTATGTGTCATGACTTATTATCATTCTCTCTCAAAGTTGAACGAAAAAAGAACAGGATCTGTTAAAAACACGTCTCATTGAGTAACACAGCTGATTGAGTAACACATCTGATTGAGTAAATTGTGCGTATCAATGTGAAAAAGGGGTGTGCGAACATGACAAACTTACTATAATGGGCTTGTGCTTTTAGATTATCTACTAATGTCGTCATGTCGCTGTCACGATAATTTCACGGAGATACCGCTTTAGATGTGATATTTTGGTAGATGTTTTTACAATTATATACATTAAACAAAATGTTTCTTATTACTCAATGTATTACGGTCCGCTGAAGAGACACATTACACTTAAGTAAACCCTACTCTCATTAGTGATTATTAGTCTTAAAGTGAACCATTAACTTTGTCACATTCAACCAAAATCAGTTGGAGCATTACACTTTTTCTTGGGCTAATGAAATGAAATAATGAAATGATTTTTGATTTTTTAAATGTCTTCCAAAGTATGAAAATATAACAGTTCAGTTGAAAAGCGTTCCGGAACGCTTTTCGATTGTAGTCAAAGTTTCCGAATTCGGATACCCCGATCGGCCATAGTATCCGAATTCAGATACATTGCCGCAAATGATCTGGGATATAATGTGACATTGATTTTTACTTTGTCACTAGTTAGACATGGTTCTTTATCTATAAATAGAATATCATGTGATTATATAATCTTACAATGACATTTGTATTTGATTGAAGTCTAAAATGTCAGCTTTAGACAAGATTGTATAGTGGATCACTTTAATAGTCTCGCTCTGCACACCAGACAATACAAGTAGTTCAAAGCAACATTAATGTGTGCATGTGGTTGTTATGTCTGAATGCGTGTTTTTTTATATTTTTTTAAAGATACGCATCAACAAAATAATTACTTCCCTTTCATTTAATTAGAGCAATGTGCATCTTATTTTTGTTTAACTTTGTTTTCTGCCAATGCTTTCCGACTTGGGTGAATCGTTGTTATTTACTCTGCTCGTTATCGAACAGTTCATATTCTATAACGAGCATCTGTCCAAATACGTAAAGCAAGTAAGTTTGGATCCATTTCTCAAACGCACGATGCCGTCTTACCAACATCTTGCGCAGATTTTGAAGGCAGTGTTGCCTCAACCCTACCTATAAGACGTGCAACCACGCACCAAATCATGCCTCTCAAAGAACCTACATCAACCATTAACCCCACTCAACTGACATGAGCTTCATCCATACAGCAGTCACTGTCTGAATAGCCTACCAGAGAATGTAGTTGGAGATGACATACATGACAGTTGAGCTCACTCCTTCAAGAGTCGTGTGCATCAGCCCCTTTTGCAGTTGGCACCTTAGGCGTACCCGGGGGGGAGGGGGTTGAGGGGGTTCAAACCCCTTTGACCAAAAAATGACTGGTTACAACTAGTAACCGGTCTTGAGACCTCATTTTAGCGGTCTCGAACATCATTACCGATGGTCTAGGCCTCGAAAAATTGCGAATAATCCTGTTCTCGGCCTCGAAAATGTTGAGAATTCTCGGTCTCGGCTTCGAAAATTTTCTACGAACACCCCCCCCCCCCCCCCCCCCACCCCCCGCTTACAGATTCTCAACCAATGTTCTCGTCTCGGTCTCGAAATTTTTTGACCGGTCCCGTCTCGGCCTCAAATGTTGGAGGTACTTGGTCTCGGCTTCGAAATTTTTCTACGGACACCCCCCCCCCCCCCCCCCCCCCCGCTAACAGAAACATGGCTGACAAAATAACCCCCCTCCTCCTTGAACAAATCGTACTGCTGTGAACCATTGAATGGCCTTTTGTGATTTCTTATATTAATTGTATTGCCTATATTCGAATTTGACCCGTCTCTCGCTTATGGGCTATTGTTACCATTATATCCTACATGAATGAAATCCTGTTCAGTGATTGGTCTACATAGGCGGTCATGTGACCAAACATAGTAATGCCCATGGAGAAAAATGTGCTATGCGTGCGTCATTCATGGAATAGTAAATGCTATTCCATGAATGACGTCATAGACGCCGGGTGATCATATTGAGCCCATAGAGATCGTGTTATAAAACTTCCCTGCGAGAAGAGATCTTGTTTTAGCTGCGAAAGATGGTCGGCGAGATTTCTTAAAGAGTTATTAAAAAGAAATACAGCATATTTTCACCCGTGAATATCAATAAGTTCCAAAGAATATTCTAGAGATGCATTTCATGTATAACGTAGCGGTATTCGAATTTAAAAATTACGACAATGGTGCACATTGTGCATCGTTGTCCTTCTGTGGATCGTGACATAATTCGTCATTTAACAATCGGCGCGGTGTGCCACTGCACTAGCTGTATGTGTAATGTACGAATAACTATTTTCTCCATACAATTACACGTGCGTACTGTAAAGCAGGTTAATTATTCACTTTGATGCGCGCGTTTTGCATTTGAGTGCGCATTAGTTGTTAAGGCGCGTAACCATGAATCATAGAAGTATGAATAAACAAACCAACCCGTTTATAACTAGACGGCTCACTTAACGCGCGCAAGTCACGTGATCCAATAGACTTTGTACATGGGTAACATGGCGGAGTGAACCGATTTTTTAAAGCTCCCGTAGCCCACTTCTCTACGTCATCGGCGGTAGTGACCTAGAAATACTGGACCAATCATCATGCTATGCAGTGCGTAGACTATCGCGCCTATTTTCCCTGCGCACTGTCCTAGATTTCATCACGCTTATGAGAACAATGGGAGCCCATTGTGACGTATGCATATGAACTTGTTTTATTGACCTCGATCCCGTGACGACGCGTTTGAACTACTCTGTGATTGGTTAACAGTAGTTCCCAATAGCCCATAATGCAACCAGTTGTGGGCTCTTCCGGTGAGCAAAAATCGCTGCACTCTGGCAGCAGTGAAACCCCCCTGCCATGAATGGAAAGATAGCGCAATACGCGCTCTGCGCTAGGACTATTGCGCAAAGGGGGTCAGTGTCACAAACAGAACATAGTCAGTGCAGTGATGGTTCCATGATCAATGTTTTGTTTTTCTTTATATTTGTCTTTAATTTAATTGAAATCCTTTATTTTTGCGATGATTATGATTATGCGAAGGATATAAAACAAATATATCATGCACTATTTCGAGCCACTAGTGAAATTATGGATTCCTCGGTGACAGAAAAAGCACTATGTTCTTCGGGTCGTAGAGGCTCTCAGTGCATGGTATATTTGTTTACTATAGCAAATTATGTTTATAAACAACAACATATTGATTCAGTGTTATCATGCATTGCGCGCGAAATAGTTCAAAATGGCGACCCGCGGTGTAGCATCCACATGCTCACGCATGATGATCTTTAAACACTCATAATGAGCCGCCATGTTCATTCTCGCCGTTATCTCTACATGTACATTGGAGAGTATCACGTGATCGTGCGAGAGTGCCACTCACGCACGATTGTGCCTAGTTCTGTAGACATGACGTTACTTCAAGGTTCGCATACTTTCTTTCTCGTTTATTCCGAGAAAAGTGTAATGTGTGCACTCATTTTATTATTTTCCGTTAGATTCATTCATTCGTTTCGTATCATCGCACAACTTCCTGCCAATGGCGGGCAAAACTGATATGAGCGTTTAGATTGTTTTAAGTATCTACATGTATTATTCAAACAACGTTCACCGTAAATTTCTATGTCGTCGCGTTGTTTTGATGATCTAGAAAAAACGACGCCATCTCGGTTCCGAACCGAGTGAAAATACTCATCATTAGTAGGCCAAGTATGTGGTTAGAATGCTTTCAATATTATACCAACTACCACTTCACTCAATTTCGGCGTCTAAGTGACTGTCAAAACACTATGTTTATTCATTCGATAAGCCTTCTGTTTCGTAGTGAAACAAAAAAAAAGAGGAACACGTATACAAATATACTCTTTCATGTTCCTGTATATTGTTTTCCCGTTTTGAGAGATGTGAATGGATTTTAAGTTTTTCCAGATATGTAAATGTAATTAAATTCAGCGTTTATTTAGATAAGATTGAATTTCACATATGCGGCAGCCCGCCAAAAAGATCGGTTCCCAATTGAAGCCTCGAGACCCAAAACACGAGTGTTTTTGTAGGCGTGTGTGTATGTGTGCGTATACATGTGCGTGAGTGCATCTTTCTGTCTTATGGTTAGTCGTTTATGCGTGAAAACAATTTAATAGGTTGACATTTGTGATTCGATGTAAACATTGTGTTGTATTGACGCAACAAATATTTGTATACTCTTTAACATTGTTTTTTTTTTAATTTTTAAAATGATAAAACCAGATAAGTTGGTATAATTGATACATTATTCGCTAATCTCATAATAAATCAGATAACTAACATAATAATGGTGTACACAGAAGACTACGCTATGTCAGCGTTATTATCGAGGGTTGATCTAGATGTAATTAACACATATTTCGCTCAACCATAATATTGTATCGACTCCCCAACCCCTACTATACTTCTACCATCTGTGCAGATTTCCTGGAAAATCTTGCCGCCAAAAACAACCCCAGGAAAATGTATCATTAATATCAAGGAAGAAACGCGATATGCGTAACCCAGACCGTGCACGTTCTGATAAATTTCGTAGTAAATATGGAGGTTAATACGCGGGCATGCTATATAATTTCAAAGGCGTATTGAGTTACGATATGAAAGAACAAAATAGAATGTCAAAAATTAAGCTTCCGGCAATGGCGTTGTCACACGAGGCAAACAAAGCGTGACAATAAACAAAAAAGAGATTTGATCACTGTCATCGAAAGGTTACCACCCGTGGGATAGGAGCCCAAGAAGGAAACTTTGGCTTTTAGGCTGAGTATTTTGTCTATTTTGTCGATTTTATCGCCACGTTTTACCACAGCATCTGCCAATTCCATCATAATTCCGAGGGGAACCACCCGTGACATAAATGGGCCGTTATTCTGTTGTATAGTGGCTGTCACTGCCTTTAGTGAGACCAATAGCGTCTTTTCGCTCTGCGACGGGAGTGCGGCTACGGGGGATTTAAATTAGCTTTGATCGTCCCCGTACTCTGGCTACCGTCGCGATCTATTTGCAGTTTCGCAATTCTGAATACGCGGGAGTTTCACTCGTTCCATTTATCATGCATGTTGTACTATAGGCATACGGTATAGGCAGTACAAATCACAACATACTGTACTGTGCATGCAGCGCGTGTGTACGAATCAGTGCATGAAACACGTGAGGCAGCGAGCCTCGCCGTCCAAGCGCTCTGATTGGCTGATCACGTACCCGCGTAGCGGCTCTACGCCCGACGTTAATTCGGCGAACTACCGTCCTAGGTTTGGCCGCTACGGGGAAATTTTCGCTCTGAGTGCGACCCCCCGCTAAGATTAGCGTTGTAGCCATAGTCCCGTCGCCGAGCGAAAAGACGCTAATATTACCGTGGCGGCACCCCGGCACAGGGTAGCTGAGTTCCCACCACACCAGGAGTCGGGGTATCACAATTTTGAGTATTTATCTATTATTATATTGCTGTCGTGCTTCCACTTCAGTGAAACCAAAGAGGTGGGAGAGACAATTAATTGCGTGAGATGATTGCTTCGGCATCCATGCAAACCTTCTCCGAAGTCGGAGGATTTGTCTTTAATATATTATAAACTATCCACGCCCTTCAAGTGTGAAATACAGTCAACTGAAATCGGTTTATTTCTTCAGCAGGATGCGCCAGAATGTGGAACCTTCTAGTCTCCATGAGACTAAATTTCAATATTTCCAATGAAGCCAATGATCGCAATTGAGTAGGACTACATCGTCTTTGCTTTTACAATCGCGACTACATGGTGGAATATCTACATTATGTGCCTTCGAGAGCCGGGTCCGGTGTGAAATCAAGAATGTGAGCTTTTTTCTCTTGGTATCCTCCAAAAACTAACTTTGAAATCAACGAGGTACATGCACTGGTAGATGGGGACTTACAACGTAACGGAAGTCGGGGATCATGTCGTCTGGTCCGGATTCGGCCGCTTCAAGTGTGATAAACCCTCTAGATCCGGGAAAGATCCCTCTATCGTTGTCTACAGAAAGGAGCGTGAATACATTTTATCGGGGTATTGGCCGACAGTTTGACACATTTAATTGGTATCATGTTTATAGGTGGTTTGGATTCGTACGAGGTATAGGGATAGGGCTGCATCCCCCTCAGGAAGTTTTTGATAGATATTAGGAACCAGACCGTACACACGTGAACAAAACAAAAACATTCATGGTACCTGGGTTGGAAAATGTTAACTGTTAGGCCCTATTTCATAATCGGCTTTTTGTGCATTGTGAAATTGTAAGTATCAAAACCCAAATACAAAGGGTTAGGCCGCTTGAACTTGGTAAATCCTTTGCCACCGAATTACCTATTAATATGAGCAATTATAGTATACGTTTATCATTCTTACGATGTCATGTTCTAAACTAAAAAATCATTTTCTGTAACATGGTGTCGAATATGGGACTCCAGACATGCCAGACCGACTCTATTCCGATCACCAGTGATGTTGATGAAAGAGTGGCAATTTTCTGCTTCGACTCCCTGTCTGTCATGCCCTAGAGGGGCAGGACTGCTTCCCAATTTCAAGTATTGAAGACAAAAAACGCTGGGTGGGTCAGGATCCCCTTAGATTGATGCTACTTATTTAATACTAAAGCTATACTCCGACAAATATGTGGGAGCACTTTAAAGGTTGCGCGGATTTGAACATCACACGCGCGGTGCCATCTTGCGGACACGTTGCGCACGGTGCGGAATATACACACTGGCTCAGTGTTATGCTCACAAACTAGCCTACTATTTCAAAATGGCGACCCGCGGTGTATAGCATCCCCACGCACGGCAATCTTTAAAGTTGCGTGCCTCCTGGAGGAGCCAATGACCGCGAAAGTAGTAAACAGGGATTTCTTGCTACAAGGACAGATTTGAATCGAACAGGAGCCCAAGCAAAACACTGGACCGTAACCCAACACGTTCCTGTATATTGACTTGCAGCGTACGTGAGCGAGCTGATATCCAATGGCGTTGATTCTGCAATCTCGGTGTATCCAACTTCGTCGCCCGTGCCAGAGAACAAATCGAAAATCGGCCGACCCCGGAATCGATTTTGTAATGCTTGGCAACAAATTATTAATAAAGACGGTGGTGGTTGTTTTGGTATTGAGCTCGAGGAACGCGAAATAAATGATTAAATTCACCGCAAATAGCAAGAAACATTGCAAACATGATATTTTCTTGGGTAATAAAGGATATTCGATACATTGTCTAACGGCTATCGAACATAATGATAAACATTGGCGCATGAGTCGACGGAACTTCGGGGTGGTAGCCCTTCTGAGAGTTTTGACGAAAAACATAACTTTCATTCGGGAATTCACCATCTAAGATTCCAGTACATATCACTTTGTTCACGAGAAAAATTATAGTAATAACTTCCTTGTTTGGCATGTTTGGGCAACATATAGTTAAGAGACCTTTTGTTTGGGGGATAGGGGGGGGGGGGGGGGCGGGGAGCCAGATGGATTTGTACAATTTCCGTAGAGGAGATAATGTTACCAAGTGATGACGTTGCCATACTATAGCTCCCTAGCTGCCCCATCCTGTGCTTTACAATCATAGACTAGCTACTAGCTATGCTGATTTAAGGTCTTGATTTGAACTCGGTACACTCGTCAATTAACTTCAGATTTATCGTGGTTCGTCGATCGATCACTTATTGTATAATAATTATTGTAATATTGTAATAGTTTGCAGCATGAACATGAACTTTCGACAGTTTGTCCCGTATTTGCTGGCGTATCAGCCTCGCGAGAACCAAGTTTGGTCACTCGTGGTTATCATTGTAAAACAAATACTTGTTTGTTTGTTTGTGTGCCCTATTTGGTGTAATCCTCATATTGATAATATGTGTGTCGTTTTTATTAACACGGTTTGTTGTTGTTTGTGTTCAGTAGAAATTATTATGTATGAATATGATTATGCTTTTAGACTTGTTTGTCGTTGTATTCAATATTAGTAGAAACTCCATGAAGAAAAGGTATTAATATCCATTTCAACATGCATACTTCAACACAATCACATCTTCCATTTTGAAATCGGTCACGGCTATTTAAAACGTAATAGTTATCGATCAATATATCGTTTACAAAAGTAATGGCTGGTGTGTTTATTATCACAATATTAAAGTTCATGATTATCTTCTGTTTGTTCTGTTTCTCTTTAAAAAACAAAACAAAAACTACACCAACAGTCCTTTCTAGGACTACCAACAGTCCTTTCTAGGACTACCATAGTCCTTTTCAGGACTCACCAATCCACCCATCTCACATGGTGCAACCGCAAACCACTAGCGTGTATCATGTCCAAATGTGCTCCTCAAGTGGATGATTCCACTCAGTGGCGCAACTTCGACGGGGCCATTGGATCACGGGGGCACGTGCCCCCTCCCAATAATTAGACAAAACAAAAACAAACATAGTAGGGGAAATGAAACAAGTAAATAGATTATAATGATATGTGCCCCCGATTAAGTCCGGTTCCGTGATTTGAAGTTAGGCACTTATCCGATCGTGCCACAACACCCCACGTCTTTGTTGGTTCATGAAAAGTTAAAAGAGAAGCAAAAGTAAACGGTGGACATTATTTTTTTATGAACGAATATTCTAGTTAAGACGAAAATATGAATAATATAACTATAGATATTATATTTTGAACAAGTGGGGAAAAACACATTCTCTGTGGCGATTGAAACGTTGGATTTTTACGAGAGACTAATATTTCTGTCCCAAGGGTTGTTGGAGCAACCAATCGATCAAGTTACTTGACCCGATTTGATGGGGATAACCCCCGGGATATACATGTACTTAACATTGAAATCTCTATCCCCTGGCTCACTTCTCTTCCCTTCTTTCTCTGTATTATTCTTGAATAGTATTCTGTCTTTAATACAGACATGTTCGTGCGCTCGAGCATGTACACACGCATGTCCACATTAACTTCCTACATGTTCAAAGTTAAAGGGATAGTTGAGTTTTGGTATCGAGGGCGCTACACAAAATATTTTGTTTGTGAGATAATGTAAAACTGAGTGTCAAATTCGAAAGAGCATACAATTTTAATGACAGAATAAACTTTATTTGATCAAAATCGGTTCAGAAATGGCTGAAATATCCATAAATATAACCATTTGTAATAAACGTGGGGCCCCACATTTATTCAATAATTTTGAACCAGCCGTTAAATTTGATTTAAATGCTTCCTCTTTTCAAAAATTTACAAAAGAGGTTTTTAAATAGTTGTTGAATATCTCTCTATCTAATCACTATTTCAACAAAACATTACATGCACAATATTTTATTTTAAATGGTTGAAACCGATGACTGTTTAGAGAGCGCCCTCATGAGTTTTAACGGCTCTTTTTGAATGATAACATGCTGTTTACTTAGTCATTTCTAATGTTGTATTCCTTTCGAGCATGGCGGAGTTATTACTATTAATTTGTTTTATATTGGTGCAGGTTTTGGTTACTAAAATTCAGTTTGACCAAAACTGTACTCTCTTTACCAGAACTCAACTATTCCTTTAACATCTTCAATACAATACTCAACCCCCTCTCTCTTATCTCTTCTCCCCTTCCCTCTCTTCTCCCCTTCCCTCTCCTCTCCCGTCTTACCCCATCTCTTTTATCACCCTCTCCCCCTCCCCTCTCCTCTTTAACCCTACCCCGTATCTTCTCGAACCCTCCTCACCCTCCTCTCTTCCACCTCAATGGCCCGTATTCACAAAGGAGGTTTGTACCAACCCCGGTTCAAACCGCAGTTTACATCTATGGAATGCCAATTGTAAACTGATGGAGAGACAATGTGTTGATGGTACACATTCTCTCTCCATCAGTTTACAATTGGCATTCCATAGATGTAAACCGCGGTTTAAACCGGGGTTTGTACAAACCTCCTTTGTGAATACGGGCCAATGTATGTGTCTTTATTCCCTCTCTCTTTACTGCACTCTCCCTTTACTCTACCTCTCTCTTTCTCTTTACCATCTCTATCTTTCTCAATCTTTACCGCGCTTTATTAAAGTACTTCATCTATTTTTGTTTTTCCCAGAACCGACATGTTTTGATTGCACGTATTAAAAATAATATTGTCATAATGAATGCCGCTTTGCTAGATCGGAAAAGAAGGCGGAAACTAGACAGTTAATACAAAACAATATAATGCGATACTTATTAGCGGATAGAAAACTAGATTATTCTTAAACAATAATACTTTCTTTCTATGGAAATTCTTATCAGACATCAGGATTCCCAGTATTTCGGATGACCCAATTATCAATAATATATGGAATAAACCAATAACAAGGTAGTAACCCAGTTATTTCATAGCAAACTTGACTAATCGTTTCATCGATCGAATGAAACCAATATTAAAATAATTATTTGAACACATCCTTTGCACAAAAATCAACAACATATTTATATTAACAGAACGCATTGCCTATATCTCACACAATTACATACCAAAAGGCAAGGACTATAATATTTTTGCTATGATTTCAAAAATGCCTAGGGAGTATTTAGCCCAGAATTATATATACTGCCGGGCATCAGATATCAAGCCATCAAATAAAGAACTGAATTTTAAAAGGGCGCTAAATTCACTTTTAGATAGGAGAAAATGCGCTTACATATCCATATACGTTGCGCATGTGTATGGTAATATAAAACACAAATTTGTCTATTATATTTTGTTTTTGATTGCCTAAATTGACTTGAAATGCAGATGTAGTGTTAACTGCGTAGCATACAATATTTTACTTTTATTGTGAACCCACCTAACCGATTTTGAATGGAAGGTGGATTTAGCGCCTTTCGGAACTAAGCACTTCTCAAACATTACGGAATGAGGTCAATATCATAAACACAATTCATTTCGCTTTTACCGTATTATATGTTTTCCTCCGGGCTCCCATCTATGTAAGACGCTGATTCGGGGCAAGATAAGTGATTGAAGATAGAGATAAACTATATCTTAATAAACTTAGCCGACTTTACCCACGTCTCTTAATACATTAGAGATTATCATCGCATCGATTACTCGACCGACGTTCGACCAACTATATAGGAACATATTGGTGATTTTAGTATTATTGTGATGATGATGCTGATGATAAAGATGATGATGATGATGATGATGATGATGCTGCTGTTGCTGCTGATGATGATGATGATGCTGTCAGTGTTGATATGATGATTATGGTGACGTTGCTGCTGCTGATGATGAAGCTAATGATGATGATGACGATGATGATGACGTTGCTGCTGATGATGACGAAGCTAATGACGACGACGATGATGATGATGATGATAATAGAAAACAATACATACTATAAAGGGTAATTACCATTGTGCTATGTATACACGACGATGATGAAAATGGTCATGATTATAATATATCCGTTCAATTATCCCTACCATGACATGTTGAACACATTTTGCGGTGATTTGGAAAAATCACAAACCAATTAGGATTTTTCTTTAATCATAACAAAAATATAAGATTACAAAAGACCCGTAATTCATCATGGATCAGCCTATTGTCACATAAAGTGATCCAGGTAAAGTGTCTAACTCCACGAAAAATACTTGGAGCTTCCTCGTTTCTCTTCTGCCGTGTTGTTTAGCTTATGGTAAGAGAAGAATAAAATAGGGTTCGATTTTTTCAATTGTCCCTTTAGTATGAAGATAATTATCATTGAACATCATTATTTCAAAAGCGTTAGCTAACGGTTTTGATAAAAAGTACAATTGTCGTCGCTGAACACGTCCGGGCCAGCACGCGTGGGAAATTTCCCCGACCCACTGAACTTTGAGCCGAGCGTGCGCAAATTCCATGAATTCCGTACCATCTGTATGTATACACGGGTGCGGATATCGTCTTGATCAAACGGATGATTATTACTGCAACAAATCTACAACAGACCATCAGTATTCGATGATAAAATATGAACTCAATATTCGTTTTTTTCACTAGGTAAACAGTGTTCGTTTTCTTTCAAACTTTCACAAATCTTTCAATTGTATTTTACAATGATATTGATATAGGATTGAAGTCTCAAATGTCATTTTGTGCAATATCTGACACTTTACCTGGATCACTTTAATACAATTAAAATGCTCCAGCGACATATTATGATCTTCATTAAACCAATTATTTTCTTTTTAGGGTAATACAGTTGCCACAACAATAAAAACCTAATTACTACTTGTAATAGTTACTACTAATTACCTAATTACCACTTGTAAAGATGATACGAGATTAAAATAATAGCCAGCGTCTTCTGTCATTCATTCCAGTCGCTTTGAAACATGGAAATTATAATAGCATCATCATCGCGAGTCCAATTAACCGACATATTACTGGAACTAATGCGTATATTTAATAATTTTGTTTTTCCTGTCTATATGTTATCGTTCCTGATATAATCTATTTCATTATACTCCTTCTACCAATTGCCCTAGATTATGTAGGCTTGTTTACCGGAGGCATCAGCTTTACGTTCAAACAGTAATTCTGGTAGATATCGTGTCTTGACAACAATACCACCTTACATAACGGTGACTGTTGACGAGGTTGATACACGGATATTCCCGTTCACACTTGTTTCGAGGATCGGTGGCAAACCTGGGAAAAGACATGGTGTCATGCCGTTAGTAACGTGTCAAAAACCTTGCGTTCACACAAAACCTGATCCTAAATGTTGGTTTCAGTCAATGTTAATCTTTGACCCATATTATACACCTAACATTTTAAGGAATTTGAAACTATACCCCAAATCGCCAATAATCATCATTGTGTAACTCTCGATATTATATTGTGACTTGCTGCATATACGGGAGGATGGGGAACGTGCCCCCAATAATTTGACGCAACTATTATACAACACATATCAAGCGGACAATCCGTGGCAAATAAAACATTCATAATTCAAAATGAATCGCGAGACTCCTAATCAGTCCGACTATGCTTCGCCATATTATATATTTGAGACATTATAACATTTCAATTATTTGTTGGCAGTCGTAAGTACCCCCTCCTCCCGAACAAAATGTCTAAATGCTATCTCTATATCGGTACTTCAACTATCGTCAGTGTGAACGCAACGCCACTCTTTCCCCACTACGTATGCAATAACATTTTATTCGACGCCGAAGGTGAGACAACACACAAGCCTTCCTCTGGAATCGATGGCTATAATTCACTCTTATTAAGGGTCTTTATTCTGCATTGTCTGATAGGAAAAGGGGGCGCAGCCAGGGGCAAATTGCGTTCCAATTCCTGCCGTGTTTCCCCCTCTAACCATAATAACCGTGTTCTTAATGCTGCTTTAAAGGAGGATGTACTCGTTTTGTTATCACTTAAATGGACTTCAACATTAATACACCTCGTAATCTTGTACAGGTAACAACATCGTTTTTAAGTATTTTATATGGTTTACATTAACATTTTTCTATTTCTGTGCAATGACCATTGTTTATTCATTTATTGTTCATCTTTGTAAGCATTTAGCTGAAGTAATTAATAGTTGAAATTATTTAGAATAATGTCTAATTATGTATAACGCATTCGCCTACACATACCACCTCCCTGTATTAAACTGTATGATTGCAAGCGTGGGCAATCAAGCCCTTGCGCTGACAAAAAATGTAATATGATTGACAATAAACCTTTCTTGAATTGAATTGAATTGAATTGAATTGTTATTGTGCGTTATACAACAGCTATTATAAACAAAATAATAAACGTGATATAGATATGATACGAGTAATATATAATCAGTAAAACGGGCGGTTTCGCCTCTGGAGGCTCCTTCAAAAACAATTCAGTACCTCTTCAGTTAACTGACGATTGATGTGCCCCCAAAGGCGAAACGGCCTGTTTAACTGGGTAACTCTTAGTTTCCCATTTACATATGTATAGCACTTCTTTATAAGCAGTTCAGCATTTTCCAACAATTTTCGTTGCAACCATTTTATCCGTTATGTAATTATCAGGATAGGGCATGTATGTCAAGCAATATGTTTGTTAGCTAGAATTTCACGGCTCCTGGATTGTTACCGAAAAGGGGGACGTCCTCTGGTTAATGGTTCTTATCATTGTTATCATAATAAAGTTACGTCATTCACAGCTTAATACGGTTGTACACACACACTCGATGTTCATTAATGTTCCTAAGAATGTGTTTGTAACGTGAGGGTGTGGAGAGTGTTGTCATTCAAACCGCCAAGACACCCAGATGAAGACACCCAGCTTCTCTCGTCTTTTAGTTAACTGACGACTGACTCAGTCGTCTGTTAACTGAAGATGAGCCTCAGAGGTGCCCCCAAAGACGAAACAGTCTGTTTAACCTTATCCTATTCCTATTCAATTATGTATTGCAACATGTATTTATATTGCAGTTGAGCATTTGCCAACAATTTTCGCTGCAACCATTTTATCCGTTATGTAATTATAAGGAAAATGCATGTATGTCGATCAGTGTGTTTGTTAGCTAGAATTTTACATCGCGTGAAGTGTTACCGAAAATGGGGCCGTCCCTTGGTTAATGGTTCTTATCATTGTAATCATAACAAAGTTACGTCATTCACAGCTTAATACGGTTGTACACACACACACTCGATGTTTATTAATGTTCCTAAGAATGTGTTTGTAACGTAATGGGGTGGAGAGTGTTGTCATTCCAACCGCCAAGACGCCCAGATGGAACAACTTCTCTCGTCTTCAGTTAACTGACGACTGACTGTGTAGTCAGTTAACTGAAGACGAGCCTCAGAGGTGCCCCCGAAGACGAAACAGCCTGTTTAACTGAGTAACTCTTATCCTATTCCGATTTAATTATGTATTGCAACATGTCTGTATAAGCAGTGAAGCATTTTCCAACAATTTTCGTTGCAACCATTTTATCCGTTATGTAATTATAAGGATAATGCATGTATGTCGAGCAGTGTGTACGTTACAAGAATTTCTCGTCGCATTAAGTGTTACCGAAAAGGGGGCCATCCCTTGGTTAATGGTTCTTATCATTGCAATCATAATAAAGTTACGTCATTCACAGCCTTATAGGGTAGTAAACAAACACTCGATGTTCATTAATGTTCCTAAGAATGTGTTTGTAACGTAATGGGGTGGTGAGTGTTATCATTCCAACCGCCAAGACGCCCAGATGAAACAGCTTTTCTCGTCTTTTAGTTAACTGACGACTGACTCAGTCGTCTGTTAACTGAAGACGAGCCTCAGAGGTGCCCCTAAAGACGTTAAACCGTCCGTTTAACTGGGTAACTCTTATCCTATTCCTATTTAATTATGTATTGCAACATGTCTGTATAAGCAGTTGAGCATTCGCGAACAATTTTCGCTGCAACCATTTTATCCGTTATGTAATTATAAGGATAATGCATGTATGTCGATGAGTGTGTACGTTACAAGAATTTCTCGTCGCATTAAGTGTTACCGAAAAGGGGGCCATCCCTTGGTTAATGGTTCTTATCATTGCAATCATAATAAAGTTACGTCATTCACAGCCTTATAGGGTAGTAAACAAACACTCGATGTTCATTAATGTTCCTAAGAATGTGTTTGTGACGTAAGGGGGTGGTGAGTGTTGTCGTTCCAACCGCCAAGACGCCCAGATGAAACAACTCCTCTTGTCTTACACGCATGCCAGTTAAACCAGACGATATCCCAGCTTCACACTCCAAATACCGTCAAATTAAATATTGAAAACCTCGTAATTTAGATCGTATACAGCTCTGTTAAAATTGTATTTAATTAACCAAAAATTGCACCATATCATTACAAACTATAAATTCAAACTCAATCATGCCCAAGAGTTTTACAAA
The DNA here is from genome assembly GCA_037951105.1 of Echinarachnius parma. Classification (NCBI taxonomy): domain Eukaryota; kingdom Metazoa; phylum Echinodermata; class Echinoidea; order Clypeasteroida; family Echinarachniidae; genus Echinarachnius; species Echinarachnius parma. The sequence continues at coordinate 30,721 of JBAMJV010008691.1, forward strand.
CTTACAAATGGCTAAATTATAGTTATTATTAAAATAGCAGCCGTTCAAACACAGGAGGGCGCTCTCTAAACTATATTGGTTTCAACCAGTTCTTGTACAAACAATATTGTGAATAATGACTTTTTGTTAGAATAATGATTTAATAGAGAGATCATCAACGGCTATTTAAATACATTGTTGGTATATTTTCAAAAAAGTGTAAGCATTTCATAAATATGTTTTTATTCCAATCGGATACATTTGTTGTTGATCAAATAAAGTTTGTTTTATCTTCAAAATCACGTGCTCTTCCAAATATTACTCTTAGTTTTTTTTTCTAACTATCGCAGCATGATTTTTTCTTGAAGCGCCCTCTAACCAAAACTGTACTATCCCTTTTACCTTCGTCTTCGTCTTCTTTTTCTTCAAATGCAGTGGTTCTTCAGACTTGAGCATTACGCACTGTTGGCGAGCAAACACATTGCAGATTGTAATGTTGCTTTAAAGAGTCTTTTCATTGATTATAAATTGAGTCGAATTTGGTATGATTGTGAAGGTAATCTTGTACTTTACAAGCCTCGAGAAATTCAGATTTTTTGACATTTTTTAAATATTTTTAAATCGAAATTGAAAATGAGAAAAAATCACCCTTCAAACCAGGCCCAAATTCACTCCGATCTCGCCGCTTAGATCGATGACGTGTGGCAAGGGGCGCATGCGCAATCGCCGCGGTATGATAGATCAGTTTGCGTGCAGTATTCGTTACAACAACCACCGCTTGCTCGTTTTGCAACATCGGAAATGAAGAAACAAAAATCTAGAAAATTGCCCAATGTTAGTGTAAAAGTACATATTTTACCGTATGAGTGGTTATTTTCCCAAATTAGAGATTTGTTTGACAAATTGAGAGACGCAAATTGAACGTGCCTCGAAAAAAAAAAATGCCCGTCAGTTGAATGATACGGAACACGCACTAGAGTTTCAGCGGCCCAGCCCCGCGAGACAGGCTGTGCTCTAGCTACCTAGCTGAGCTGCTGCGCCAACTGCCATGACTGCCTTGTAAGTAATTGCACTTTTAAAAAGCTCCGAAAAGGAACGAAAATGCAAGATTATTACGATCACACCTATTCTAGACTATCTCTTATTTTACTTACATGTTTGTAGGGCTTTTAAAACAAATACGAGAACAATTACCTGCAAAAACAGCAAAAAAATTGCGCTGATAATAGTGCACCGCTACTCACTAACGCGAGCTGAATTGAAGCGAGCTACATATACACTGCACTAAACCGTTATATATTGCATGCATATTGTCCACCGTATCGCGCACGGTCGAGGCTCTGCACGTATGAATGCATGCCGCCAGCGAGTATGAGTCAACTCGCAGACTAGGTGATTCATTTACCTATTTTTACTTTATCAGACACATTAATGAATAAAAGAATAACTTTACAACGAATATAAATTGTTATTTCATTAGTTCAAAAAGTTTAAACCACCATAATTGTATAGAAAATAGTTTAAACAACCACGGAATCCTCGGTATAAAGGGGTATAATTCCCGTATATTACGCGGTAGATACCGAAGCTTCCTATTGGATAACCCCTACGGTGACGTCACTACAACACACACAGCTACTGACTCCGCTCGTCGCTGGATTGGGGGTTTTGAGGCAGTGTTTAATATGATCATTTTTTTTTCAATTTTTGGATGTGCTAGTACTTGGAAAGTAATATTTTCATATTCTGTATGATTTCAACTTTCTGTAAAGATATAATTTGGCTAATATTGGTTTTTCTTTGAATAAAATCTTTAAATTGACAAAAACATAATCATAAGTTGGAAACATAGTCACTAAATATATTTAAGTAAAATATGAGCATCTTTAAAATATTCCAATTAAAACATAACGTTTTCCAAAAGTGTTTGATATTGAGTGAATGAGGTGAATGATTGTATATTGTGAGTGATTGTGATACATGTGTGAAGAGAGAAAGGGAGCTATCAGTTTTTAAAGGGATCTAGTAACACTGTCAAAAAAAATCAAAAAGTCTTATTTAGAACTCTACATCCCTTGTCTTCGTATTACCAATTGAAGCATTGAATAGGCTTTGTTTGTTTTCAAATTTTTAGGTTTGTTATGGTTAGTAGATGCTTAATCGGATACTTAGTTCGAGGGATTTAAACAGTTACGCCAGACGCGGGGCACAAGAAGGTCACACACCGCAAACAAAGAACAACAAAAGAGAATAAACAAAACAAAAGGTTTGCTGCCCTCTTTTAAAAAAATCAGATTTGATCCCAATACATGATATTAGATATTGCGACGGGCGATGAATCGAAATGATAAATGCATGTCAACCGCCGTTCCACCTCAGGTGAAATGCATTAATTTCACTTGCTTGCCAAAAACACATTCATATCGTTAAAAACCCGCGCTATTAATTTGTTTTTCTTCATATTCTGCGATAAGTCAGTGGTGTTGATGACTGCACAGATAAGGGCCCATAAGGGCAAATTATGATAATCATCTTTTAAGAGTTGGTTAGAGCGAGGGTGATCGCGATAATTTTTCGGGTAATTTAGAACGCCTCACCCCGAGCAAGCGCGATATCAGGTTGACTAATGCGGGAATAAAGGTCGTTCCGCTGCCGGGAAAACTACAATATACAATACCAAACAAAGAAAAAAAGAAGAAGAAAGACTGAAATATTATTATTATGACGTTGTCACAAAGTAGAATAGTGTGTCACCTCTATACCGCCTGATCAACGTGATCAATATCTGCTCAAGTCCAGCCTAGCCTTGAACTAATGCAGAGGATAAAAATACACGAAAGCAGAAATTTGAACTTTGGAGAAAATGAGAGGAAAGGTCTTTAGATTTTTTTTTTTTTTTTTTTTTTTTGCTGGGGGATGCCTGCCTCAACCGGATCTAGACTACCTCAGTCTTTCGTCAAGACTCTCGCGCTATATGCACAATTACGTGCGCGGAGCGAGCATCGTGAGCGAAGCGAACACATCGAGCGCCTGCGCGAGAGTCTTTCTCTTCCTGAACATTGGTTGTTGTTTATTTATAATGTAAACCTTTTAAATAACGGATATTCATCTACCCCGAGATGGTAGATCAGCCGTTTGTGAGTGTTAGTCTTTGTTTTAATCAAGCTGCATAGTAAAAACAAACGCGCTTCCTTGCACAATAAACGGTTACTGGTTGTTAGAGGGTCTCCGCAACAGACTAGCGTAGACCGTATACCGCTAACCGTCGATGCGGACGCATCCACTATATAAATAGGGTACGTCATTACAAAATATGTTGTTTTCTTTTAAAATAAAGAGTTGAGATTTGATATGGATACAAAAAAAGTATTTCTATGCTTCAGCTTTACTCTGATATTTGATCATTATGATACTGTAGTTATAATAATATTAATGTCTGATACTAAATAAACCCCTTAATACACCACGCCACCGATCAGGCAGAGGGTATCCGCATCTAGCGATCTGATTGGTTAATGATTTCATCTCATGAATTAGTAATGCCTTATTTTCTCTGCTCATTAATAAATTACTGCGTGTTAAGTTCCTAAAGGCTCTATAGGGGAGCCAGTTAGTCCCGCTCGCTGACCCCGTGCCGTATAGCTCTGTCACAGCTAGCTAGCTTGCGATCGCATAGATAATCTCCAAGCCATAATTATAGAGCCTTGACTAAAGGCTACACGTCTACACTCTTTAAAAGCCTGTGCTGGCGGCGCGATTAATGTGGGGTTTGCGTGTTTGTTGACTCGCCACGTGTTTAAGGTTAGAGTTCGCGCCAACTCTATTATTTTGGTTCTCTCTTGTTTCTCTTCTTTTATTTCATCGGGCCAAATGCTTATGAATCTGTGTCATTAATTTTGTCACGTTTATGATATAATGACTAGAATGTGTGTAACATCTAGACTTGTTGATTAGATTAATAACTGAACCTGAGACGTACCGACATTCATCACCCTGATTTATGTTGCCATGGCGATGCTTTTAGGCTCGTTTATTCATTGGAGTTTTAAAGGTGGAGAACTATGAATGCCAAATTACATTCTCCACTATATACTAATTGAAAGGTTATTATTATCATATAAACTACCCATTACGGAGTAATATCGTGCATATTTATCATTACATACATGCATGAGCATATTTGAAATTGAATCATGGTCAATGGAATTTAAACAATATTCTTCAATCAGAAACAAGTCTTGTCAATACAATCAATAAGACAGACATTATTTTTATACGATACGTTGTACATATAGATGACTTGCTTAATAATATACATTTTAATAGTAAATATATTATCCATTGCGGATATAGTATCGGAAATAATATCGCTAGTGATATTCGTTTGTCTCGCAATGTATGGTCAAACTAGGAATCTAAAAGATCATGACGTTTCGTGTGCCGCTGCAACACTTTGTCAAATGATATAATCCAATGTAGACAATCGGTTTTTATGCTCTACCGTGGCTCCTAACTCACAATCTCGCATAAGCGAGTACGTTCCTGATAGGTCAACACGTGCCGCGTCGATTGGCCGGTACACACGGGCACTCAACCAATCAACGGGACACTGGATCGGCCCGCCTGCCGAACCAGCGTACGATACGTCGCCATGACACTACCCCAACGTCATGATCTTTTAGATTCCTAGTTTGACCATACATTGCGAGACAAACGAATATCACTAGCGATATTATTTCCAATATACATTTTGTTAATAAACATATTCGATATTATTGTTGTCATTATTAATTTCTTTTAATAAACATATCATATAATCATGATAATGGAGTTTAACGCAAAATCAAAACTTTGCTCTGACAGCTGCTCATTCTGTCTTACCTCGGGCGGGGAATTAGGTTTTTAGTAGCATAATTGATAAGAGCATTACACTATCATTTTATAATGTTCGTGGAGGCAGTTGTGATAGCTTCCCGCTTTTCCGCTTTTCGCACGGCGACGGGAGTACGACTACGGGGGATTTAAATCAGCTGTGACTGGCTACCGTCGCGATCTATTTGCAGTTTCGCAGTGAAGAATACGCGGAACGTCTCCTTGCTCGAGTGACCAAGTGCGCTGATTGGCTGACCCCATTTACCTCTGGCTGACCCATTGAAGTTAGGGCTTACCAGACCGCTCCGTAGTCGCTGTACACACTACGCTATTTCGGCCAACTGCCGTCGTAGGTTTGGACGATACGCGGAAATGTTCTCTCTGAGTGCGACCCCCCGCTAAGATTAGCGTTGTAGATCGCCGCGTCGCCGGTTGCGAAAACAGCCTAATGCTCAAACGACGGAAACTAACAATCCCCTTTCGTGGGGGCGGTATAATGATAGGTTCCCATACAAATTGTGTTCGGAAATTGAATGAAAACCAATTTGAATATTCATAATCTTCTCAATGATAGTGCGTACTTAGAATACGGGTACATGATATTATGTCGTTATCCTTTCTATTACCCTTATATTTGGTAATGTATCTTCTCGCACAAATCGCTTTTAGTACCAAATAATTTGTATGATATAAATATTATCTCCATGAATAGGGATTACGATACTTATCGCGTACAAGATAGATGTTGGCCTCAATATTGATAGCATCCGGCGCAGTTACCCCAAATGTATTTCCTATTTTCCCAAGAAAACCGATTTATCGATGAGTTTACCCCCGTGTTACTCATGTTAACTACATCGTTTAGCGGTCATTGTGCAGATTGAATAGGGCTACATTATGGCACAAAGTGGGTGAATTTGAATATCAACTTTGGCAGAGCACATGGGAATGTAGTTTATTCATACTATGTTAATAGATAGACGATTTCATTGAACTCGTACGATTAAAGGGATCCAGATCATTGTTCAAATCCTCACAATCCAACTGGAATTCTAGCGGTTCCCTTCGGTTTTTCTAATTTCTCTTTCGTTAAAAAGATATTTACGATTGAAGTGTTCAGATGTTAAACTATCCACTGGATCGTCAAAACCGTGTTCAAAGTGAGTGCAATGATCATGAGTTAGTGAATATCACTTTGCATTTTTGCTTATTACTCGGCCATACTACATACATTTAACTTGAGATTTTCACACAATACCCAGTGGACATATCGGATAACAATCAACCATTCATCACTTTTTGCACATGTCAACAAAGTAACAAGTTTCCTTTAATATCTAAGATGTAAAGTGTATTGCGATTTAGTCAAATTATGTACGTAGTGCATGGCAGTTCGGATCGTCGGCAGTAGAGGTACTGTAAAATATCTAATGTTTTTGTCGCTATTGGCAAAGTTGATTAATTTATAGACCATGATGGATGTGATTAAAACTTTGCCCTTGGCTGCTATATAGCAAATGATCTCTCTCTGTATAATGAGTTCCAAATAGTCACCTAAAAAGTGGGCTTGAACGAGAACCTATATAAGATAGATGTTATGAAAAATAAAAGTTAAACTGGTGTATATTTAATGCATTTTGGTCATGCAAGTGGGTCACGAATCAATTTACATTTTAAAGGCTATATAACAGGTAAACACCCCCATTTCACTTTCGGTTTGTTCTATCATTGAAAGCAAAAATGTATCGAATGCCCTGGGATATTAACGAGTTATGCGCTATCAAGCTATAATGTAGGCATTAATAATACAGTCCCCTGAGTTTATCACTTTATAATGTTAAAGGGATTTAGTAACATTGTACAAATCCATACAAATTAAAATGCTAGTAGATCTCGGATACATCATTGTATTCGTATTACCAATAGAAGCATGGAACAGGTTTCGGTTTTCCAAATTGTCCCTTTCGTTAACAAGATATTTACAATCGAAGTGTCCGGGTGTATAATTATCCACTGGAGAATGTGAACTGTGTACACAGTAAGTGCAATGAATTGGAAATATCACCTTGCATTTTCGCTTATTACTCGGTCATTTGACAATGATTTCATTTGAATATTATATCACAAAAATTACAAAAATACATACATGTATCACTTGAACCATTCGTCAGTTTTAGCACACCCACTTCACCGAAGCATACGCTTTAAACCATAACATGTTTTAACCCATACGATGTGTAACATATGGATTTAAGCGTAATGAAAATAACATACCTTGTACACTGTTAAAAACGCTGTGTAAACATATTCAACAACTTGTTGAAATGTTTCAACAACCGCTGTCTAACATATGAACCATCTAACTGTTGTTGAAAACATTCAACAACCCCAGTTTTGTTTAAAGTTTACACAACTGTTGTTTTAATTTTTTCAACAACAGTTGTTTAGAATAAATTTCAACAACCCTGTTGTTGAAATAGCAAATACAAAAAAGACGTAAAGCGGCAAGGTCGGAATCGAACCGGGGATCTTTAGGTTATAAGCCTCACTCTCTATCGACTGCGCTATCTCGGTTCGCTTGGTTTGCGATGGGACAAAAGGGGTTTTGACGCGGTGATTTTGCGGTCGAAACTATCACGTGATTTAACACGTTTCATCAACGCTTGAACAATGGCAGCTTCACGCAACCCTTCTTCGTACAACTTATCATGCTACAACTAAAGTTGTATGAAAAGATTTAACAACCATTTTTACACAGCGTTTTTTTACACAGCGTTTTAACAGTGTATGTCAGCAACGATTTTAAAGGGGACCACCAGGCAAAGAACAACACATAATTATATGTTTTGGAGATAATGTGTGATAATTGTGTGATATTAAATAGATTCCCAACACTTTGCAAATGGTGGTGTTATTCATAATGGCTCGGTCACATCTGACCGGATTGAGTAAACGTATGCCAAACAAACATAAAAATTGTCAATCCGTTCGTCTCCGTTCGTATACGTTTCTTGTCCTTTTCTTGTTCGGTGAATGCGTTCCTTGTACGGCGATGTCTGTTCTATCCGTTTGAACTTGAAACGGACACCACCGAATACAGTCGTCCGCTGGTCGTACGTTTGTTGTACGCTGTGCATCCGTTTTGTTCGTTATCTGTTAGTTTTCCGGTCCACCGGACATCAACGGATACGAACTGACAAGTACAGGACGAGAAACGTACGAGTTCCGAACAAAACGGATGCACAGCGCACAACAAACTTACGACCAGCGGACGACTGTATTCGGTGGTGTCCGTTTCAAGTTTTGTGCATGCACAAAACTTTCAAACGGATAGAACAGACATCGCCGTACAAGGAACGTATTCACCGAACAAGAAAAGGACATGAAACGTATACGAACGGAGAGAAACGGAGACGAACGGATTGACAATTTTGCTGTTCGTTTGGCATACGTTTTCCGCAATCCGGTCAGATATGACCGGGCTAATAAATACGTTCGAAGAACGTTTTGTCAGTTTCTTATGCGTTCCACTTTCGTTTTGACCGGTTCTTGTAAGTTACTCGTACGGTGTTGTCCGTTGCTCATACGGTGATGTCTGGTAATCGTGCGTTTTTGTACGTTAAATCCGTTTCATATCCGTTCTTCGAGCAACAATGGAGATTACGTTCGTCACCGAATGATTTTATTTCGCATATTTTCTATTCGTTTGGCATACGTTTACGCAATCCGGTCAGATGTGACCAGGCCTTTAACAATACAAATTAATTACCACCACTTATGGAACCAACATGACATCATGGTTCCTTATGCGCCAAACGTCTGAGAGTGTGCCAATTCTATCAACGCGTACGTTTGTAGACAAAGGGTAGTCTTCGTATGCAGACCCATCAACGCATGCCTTTGCGTTTTCGAATAATATTTGTTTTTTTCTGGAAAATATTTTTCTGAACTTGTTTGTGGAATGGACTAGTAAAGATGTTACCTTTCATTTATAAGAATATTATTTTGGGGTGGTTGTACCCTTTAAATCATCAAATAAACCTGGGACTCCAGGTTTATTCGATCGGATATATTTATTGATATTTCAGCTTCAGTTTCTGAACCGATTTTGATCAAATAAAAGTTATACTGTCATAACAATTGTATGCTCTTTCAAATTTGACATTCAGTTTTTCATTACCTCACAAAAAATGTTTTGAAGCGCCCTCTTCACAAAAACTGAACTACCCCTCAACCTGCTTTGGGTATTAATGCAGTAAATGAGTTGGGTGCGGTTCGTTATTCCGAAGGTTCGTTATTCCGAAGGTTCGTTATTCCGAAGGTTCGTTATTCCGAACACGCAAATTTCCTATACCTGAGTGTTCGTTAATCCGAAAATGAAATAGGGTTCGTTAATCCGAACATTTGTTGCATTATTCCGAAGGTTCGTTATTCCGAAGGTTCGTTATTCCGAAGGTTCGCTATTCCTAAAATGAAATCGGGTTCGTTATTCCGAAGGTTCGTTATTCCGAAGGTCCGTTATTCCGAGGGTTCGTTATTCCGAAGGTTCGCTATTCCTAAAATGAAATCGGGTTCGTTAATCCGAAAATAAATGTGGGTTTGTTATAATGCTATAATTTCATATAAAGAGATAAAATAAACTTAAATGTTTGATTGGTCTGGCCAAGGGAGGGAAAGGGGGAGGGGTATGCTTAATGCAGGCTGTAAATTAAATCAACAAAACACTAACTATAGTATTATAACAAGCCCGATTTAATTTTCGGAATAACGAACCCGATTTTATTTTCGGATCAACGAACCTTCGGAATAACGAACCTTCGGAATAACGAACCTTCGGAATAACGAACCCGATTTTATTTTCGGATCAACGAACCTTCGGAATAACGAACCTTCGGAATAACGAACCTTCGGAATAACGAACCTTCGGAATAACGAACCTTCGGAATAACGAACCTTCGGAATAACGAACCTTCGGAATAACTGAACCTTCGGAATAACGAACCTTCGGAATAACGGACTGTAACCCTAATTTGGTGAATGTCACGGTGTGAGTGTAACACTCACACCGTGACATTCACCAAATTAGATTATGTTGTCGCTAATAGCAGAACGATTAATTATTTAAAATGAGGCAATTATAGTCATGATACATTTTGCCCCCAAATATTGGCCTTGACTGACATAATTGGTATACATTACGTTGTGTTTCATACTGATTGGTAATCAAGTGTCACCCTAAGTCCATGAATACAAATGTTATTTAAAATAACGATCATTATTGTGTATAAATTCAAACGCCTGAATACATACAGATACTCTCTGCTTGACCTCACTATAATTATATAAGTATTAGTTATACAATGAAGTAAACATCTAATGCAATATCCCTGCATGCAATTAACCTATTTTGTGTACGGCTCTGCTGATAAACAGCTTTTTAGCTGAAAGCGGGCATTTTACAATTGTATATACCGTGATTAAATGAAATGAACAAACAAACAAACAATTGACCTATTTTTTTTCTTTTCTGAAATAGTATACATTGTATGGCTGCATTGTCGGTACGTTCAGAAATCTACTTAGTGACCGTCAATATAATGATTATGATTATGTAATACCATTTAAATACAAATGCGCCAATTATACAAGTTTGTTTTATCCAAAATTTGTGATTCATCGTGCAAAGATACAATCGGATTTCAAGTAAATTACGATCCACATATTAAGTATGTAATGCACTGAACTGTAATTATCTACATTATATGTATTACATGTATTATGATTAAAGTAAATAAAGTACGAAGGAAGTGGGTCATGACGAAAACGGTAGCCGATCATGACGGATGTTAACACTTTTTAAACCAATCAACGGGAAGGGCAATCATTGTAATAGTAACTGCGTATACACCATTGTGCCAACGGTATTCACAGGGTTAAAGCAGGGCATACCTGACCACGTGCAGAACGTGACCCAAACCAGATTTTTAGATCGAAGCGCTACGCTCGTCTCTGACCCGACCAAACCAATATCTGGACGTTATAATAATGTATCAGTCTTCGCGGTTTCCCTCTACGCCGGCTGTCACTCTCAGTCGACCCACATTAACCCCCACACTACTCAATCCATGTACTGTGTATGGTACCACAGTTTTATTAAAGATAGTAAGGATTCGTTAATTTGACGCGCGGTGCCATCTTGCGCACGGCGTATAATATAAATCGACTCGGCGTCATGCAGCGCGCAACTAAAGCCTAGTTTAAAATGGCGACCCGCGGTGTAGCTTCCACAAGCTTGATGACATTTAACATGGTTGTGATACTGAAAGGGTTATGTTTTGGATCCCTGCGGGCAGCGGTGATCGCTTATCCCTCCTCAGCGCTCAAATTTAGAGACAGACAAAATGTATAATAAAACAGATCGACGGACGCCAAGGGCGTACGGAAGAGATAGACAAAATAATAACGACGGATATTATTTATAGGTCCCTTGGCGAAAGTCCAAGAGGTCTCTAGCTTTTCCCGGCTTTGATTGAAATATCGGGTCCCGGGGACCCTTATGTTTCTAAATACGTTTGTTTTAATAATATCAACCCTTTGCCTGCCTAGTATAGAGGTGGAATCCTGGGCCCCGTCGCAGAAACAGACGCAATCGATTATTAAGTTGCAATTAATTGTAAGTCAGATCATATGACTACATTTTCTGACTTCCAATTAACTGCAACTTACAATCGATTGTATCTATTTTTGCAACGGGGCCCTTGTGTATCACAGTGTGATTCGTCTATAAGTTGGTACTATCTCGTCGATGATGGGTTAATACATTTTCTTGTCTATTTTCGAAGAAGGTGAAATTGCATCACGGGCACCCCCCGGTTGTTTCATCTCCCATTTCCAATAATGTATCCAGGTGAACGTGATTGAAAGGACGTTTCTGTTTGTCAATCGTGACCGCTGTGCATTTCATGGACCCTTTCTGTGCCATTCCAAAAGTTATTTTATAAAACCATTTTTAATACGGTGAGCCATATTAAAATTAATAGTTAAACTTATTTCAGAGGCGATTTATTCTTCTATATTTTTATCCAAGGTGGTTGAAACCCAAACTATTGTCATGTGCACCATCTTTGCTCCCGGGGGAGCATACCAGCTTTGTGTTTATATACAGTCTCTTATTACCCAACCAAACATCACGTTATATATGTGGAAATACATCAATATTAATAATTTCCCAGTGAAGGGCGTTATTGACGGCACATCGATTGGTTTCGGTAATCGGGACCTATCGATTAGAAGGCATGCACGTGGCAACGTTTCTGCAACAGCTCCTTCCCATAATTGCGACTCTTCACACTCGATTCTTGCCTCCTATCATGGACGTAGCGAATTACGTAATACCCATTCATCAGGGGGGGATGCATGAATAGATCACCTCTCCCCCCCTTGTTGAATAGGACAGATCTACGCCAATGCCTCCTATTGCAGGTCAAAAAGGGGTTTACACTTAAAATATAGGAATGCACTTTCGCCATGGGATTAAAGGGATCGAGTAACTTTGTTGGCAGGTGCAAAACTGATGTATGTTTGATACAATATGTATTGTTTTGATCTGATATATTTACTGATTAATGTGAGCACATTTCACGTTAAATTAACGTTATGTGGCCGAGTAATGAGTAAAAATGCAAAATAATGATATTCCCTAATTCATTGCACTGACTTTGTACACAGTTATGACTATCCAGTAGACAGTTAAAATCCGAACACTTCAATCATAAATATCTTTTTAACGAAAGGGACATTTCAAAACGAAAACCTGTTCCATGCTTCTATTTGTAATACCGATACAACACGGTATGAAAGAACCACGATATTTCTAATTAAGTTTGGTGGATTTGGACAATGTTACTATAGATCCCTTTAAAACTACTAGAAATTAAATTTGAATACACCTGTTTAAAGTCAGTTTACTTGCTGGATCATTTACCTCATTTCGGAAATGAGAGATGAAAGTGTGACGTTCCACTGAACCGTGGGCATTTAGAAATATGGTTTCAGTTGGAACCACCTTTGTCAATTCCAGTCATATGGCCATTGGACAACAAAATATACGTAGTACATACAGTTCAACATAACGAGGTTTTAGTTACTTAATGGGATTTCTAAGGGGCATGGGTATATTAATTACAATCTTCCGATCTATTGCTTCATCCTTCTATTTTCGAAATGGCTCCAAGTCCTGGCTTCCTCCCCTCCTCCCCTTCTTACCAGCTCACTAACGGTTTGAGGACAAACATGCACGGCGTCCTCCGCCACCCTTCCCCCGCTGTCTTCTCTGATAGTCGCTGTACATCTCAGCTTTGACCTTTCAAAAGCTGGACTTTTGTTCGTCATAATTAATCTAGAATTATCAGAAATGTATGTCAGCGTTAAATTGGAGATTAAAGGAAAAGGGGGTAAACGTGGACCAATATACTACGAACGTGCCGCCGGCGCCAGAATAGTAAGAGCGCAAAAGCACGTAGGAAATAAAATTCATTAAATGTATATCAGAATTCTGCTGGAATGTCTCCTGTAATTTTCTTTTGAGTAATAAACATGTCTTTATTATGTACGTTGCAAAACAATTACATTCTCTTTAAGGATTCAGCACAAATTACATGTGACATTACTTTTTTTTACAAATAAAAATGGTACATAATTTTTTTTACGAAATGGCATTTTATGACACGGCGTTGGCAAGAAACTGTATTTGTTCATTCATTGTACATGTACGTGTTTTAATCATCTCAATGGTACAATGCAATGATTGTGAGCCATCAAACATTACGCAATGAAAGGTGTAATGTGCTCTGTGCATTTTGAATAAGAAGGGGTTCAAATCAAAACTGACATGAAATAGCTTGACACAGATGGATTAAATCTCTTTTTTATCTTTAGGGAGAGTGAAATAATAAAATACATGCCCCAACGTTTTTGTTTGTTTGTTTGTTTGTTTGTTGTTGTTGTTGTTAGTTTTGTTTTGTTTGTTTGTTTTTTTTGGGGGGGGGGGGGGGGCTAGACTATGCCTCATGTGACCCCCACCCCAATTTCGTATGACCCGTGCTACACCTCTGTGGTCAATTCACTCAAACAGATTGTTCAGATAAAGACCTATATATACGGGTTCATGTCAGTGCAGATCAACAGTAAAAACAATCATGTATCTCCATGACGTCAGTGTTTTAAATCGTTTCGAATGGACAAAGCCGACTGACTATATGCTTTCTGAGAACGAATGTAATAAATGTCCATCTTGGTTTTGCACTTCAGTTGTCACCATCGTCCCTTCCACCAAATTTGATAAACTTAAAGGGATCTAGTAACTTTGTTGACATGTGCAAAAAGTGATGAATGGTTGATGCAATGTATATTATTGTTATCTCATATGTCCACAGGGTATTGTGTGAACATTTCAAGTCAAATGGACATTGCATGGCCAAGTAATGAGCGAAAATGCAAAGTGATATTCAATAACTCACTGCACTCACTTTGTACACAGAAGAAAAACTCGCCCGGAGTTTTTCTTATCTGAATACTTCGATCGTACATATCTTTGTAACGAAAGGGAAATTTGAAAAACCGAAACCTGTCCCATGATTTTATTGTTAATACGAATACAACAAGGTATGAGGGAACCGCTAGAATGAACAATTTATTTTGAGGATTTGGACAATGTTACTAAGTCCCTTTAAAACAGTTGGGCAGCTGGACGACCGATCTTGTTAGGACATGAATATAAGACAGATTTTAAAAAGTTGTCTGTGTCTGTTTTTACGACATAGTATAAGTTCCTACGTAAGTGGGACAATAACGAGAAGGTCCAAATTTTGAGCGGACATACAGGATATGATGGACTTGAGAAACATATTGCCTGTTTACGACATAGTTATTGAGTTCCTACGTGAAACACGCGAGCAATGGACTCTCCGGGCATGGTCAAAAGAGCAAATTAAATTGCTATTTGATGACATAATTGATCATTATTGGCGTTCTCCCCGCCCTCTTCCAATGATATGCTAGATTTCTATATCCCATGATTCCAAAACGACTCAGTCCAAAATGAGTGAATGATAGATTTGACCTGCTAACAGGAGGCATTCATACCAATCTCCCTTTCCTTGACCTTTAAAGTATTAAATGGGGGATTAGTCTTAAGACTTGTTTTGTCCGTGAAACATTTCATGAGCTATGACTCGGATCATTATTTAATTTAAGCTATTTTCGTTATTCTGTTTACAGATATTTGCCTGATTTATCCAAGTATGAATTGCTAAATTGCCTTTGGTTGGGAGTCAGAAATGTATTTTGTCAGTCTGTTTCATTCGTTGATAACATGTAACAAAGTTGGGGGCTTGTCCGGGAGAAATTTAAACCCAGTTCTTACAAAGAGTTCGAAACTACAGTATAGTTCATTCGTGCTCCAATATGTTCCAGTAGGCAATGGGTTAAGTCGCCTTGTTAAATTATCCAAAAAGTACACAAAGTTTCACAACAAGTACTTGGAGCTTCCTCGTTTCTCTTCTACCGTGTTGTTTAGCTTATGGTAAGAGAAGAATAAAATAGTGTTATATTTTTTCCAAATGCCCCTTTAGTATGACGATATCTATCATTCAGCTCAAGAGAATAATATGGGAGGAATGAAGCGATATAATTATTTGTTCAACTGATCAAGTGAATATACGTACCTAAAAAGGACGTTACAATGTCATGCTGCGGAGGCAGCGTAATTGTCTCGTTAAAGTGCATCAGATTACATTTATTCAACATTAATAGTTATTTGAGTGACTACGTTTATGTTTAAGGAGCAGCGAGATATTTAACCAACTGTTTAAGTGTATATACCTAAAAAGGACGTTGCAATGTCATTGCTGCGGGAGCAGCGCAATTTTGTTGGCAAAGGTGTATCACAGCTGTTGAACACCTGTGCGTCTCCAAAGTCCTTTACCTTGACCAAAATCATGATGGAGATCCCTTCACAAAACAAACCATGTGCCATTCGTCTGAGAAGCGACTTCAAGTGGCGGGTTCGACGATCTTTGCTTATCTATCATCGCTTAGTTCTGTTTGTATTACGCATAAGTTTCATCGCTGTGAGAGGTCAGGTGAATAAATGAAGAGCTTAATTCCAAAAGGCGCTTAATCCACTTTTTCAACTTTGTAGAAAGGCATGTTTCTTTGTCCAACTTTGTACACATGCCAATGGGAATATGAAAAATTGATAGTACCATTATTTTGAATTTGATTGTGTTATTTGTCCTACAATGGAGATTTATAGATAGCTACGTACATCATTAATGTACTTAAAACGTTGTCTCAATTTTAATGAAAAATGGATTTAGCTCCTTTTGGAACTAAGCTCTTCATTATATCACGGGGGTGTAGAAAAACACAGCTGGTATGAAACACTTGTTGTTAAAGTTGTGTAGTTCCTTTATAACATGCATGTGCATCGTTTTATACGAAGTGGAACTCGTGAGATGAAGACATTCCTCTTCTAATCTAGAGAAAGGGTATCACTAAATGAAGGTTTGTATTTCACATATCATTGCATATTGATGTATACATTTGTATCATATTCACCATATAGGCATATTAATGTATTTTCAATGGATAACTTGTGTTCGTATGCTATATAAAAATTCAAAATTCAAAAGTGATTCGCATGTAGAGCCGTTTTCGCAGAGAGATACTATCAAGGCGTAGCCACCTGCGACGAACCCAACTATTGATAAAGGAAACGAAGATTTGATTCAAAGGGTGGTCTTTGGCAGTCCACACGCATTCTACCCCCACACATTACATCATTCTGTGGCGTAAAGAGAAACAACTTTCAAGGGGGCGAAGCCATCGAGCCGTAGGGGATGGTGTGAGAGGGGGGAACCCCCTCCCATGGTAGGGTCGTTGGTGAATCTGAGGTGTGAAAGCGAGTTTTTACCACGTGGAAACTTAACACGTATCATCTAATGACAATGTTATTCAACAACTTTATGTCACTTTACCACAGTTGAATTTTATTTGGTGGAGCTGCGGCCCCAATGCCCATCATCCATCAGTACCCCAATCAGTTTACCACCTGTTTCAATTTCTACTACAATTCTATTTCATGTGCGTGACTAAAATCGTCTTACCCGGGTTAACGCGTGTAAAACGATCTGGCTCGATGACAAGCTGGTACTTAAACTGAAATTAGTACGCCCGTTATAATTACTGGCTGTGTCTCTTCAATCCGGCCTCCTTATTGGAGAAAAAGGGAAAGTTGATAAAAGAAAACCTTCCCGCGGGTGAAATTCGAGAAATCGATAACCCTTTTTTTTACGGTCAGAATTCGTCTGTTGAAAGATTACATTTCTTTTTATTTATGGATGTCAGCCTACAGAAAAACTCTCGTTATAAACTATTCGGATCAGGTTCCATACGGATACCTGTTGCAAAATTAATTATTATCGTTATTAAAGGGACTTAGTAATATTGTCCAAATCCTCAAAATAAAATTGTAAGTCTAGCGGTTCCATCCTACCTTGTTGTATTCGTATTAACAATAAAATCATGGGACCGTTTTCGGTTTTTCAAATTTCCCTTTCGTTACAAAGATATGTACGATTGAAGTATTCAGATAAGAAAAACTCCCCCGGAGTTTTTCTTATCGTGTACAAAGTGAGTGCAGTGAGTCAGTGAATATCACTTTGCATTTTCGCTCATTACTTGGCCATGCAATGTCCATTTGACTTGAAATTTTCACACAATACCCTGTGGACATTATGAGATAACAACAATATACATTGCATCAACCCTTCATCACTTTTTGCACATGTCAACAAAGTTACTAGATCCCTTTAAAGGGACTCGGTAACATTGTCCAAATCCTCAAAATCCAAATTGGACTCATAGCGGTTCCCTCATACTTTGTTGTATTCGTATTAACAATAAAAGCATGGGACAGGTTTCGGTTTTTCGAATTTCCATTTCGTAAGTGAATATCACTTGGCATTTTTGCTCATTTCTCGGCCAAAAAACGTCCATTTAACTTAATATGTTCACACATTACTGTATGGACATATCATATCACACCAATATACATTTTATCAACCAAGCATCACTTTTTGCACTTGTCAACAAAGTAACTAGATCCCTTTAAGCCAAACGATCGTCAATAGTTATTTTCCCATTCATTTATTTCGTATACGTTCGAATAGCATTGCAGGTACTTTAATTACAATAAATACAAGAAAAATGATTACTTCTTTTTTACCAACGTGTTATTAAACTATGAATTAATATCACTGTTTGAAAAATGACGCTTTCCAGTTCATTATTGCATCACTTTGTGTATTGACAATGCACTAGGGACATTATGAGTTCACATCTTCCGAAGACGAACCGATTGGGTCAATTGCACAACATTAAACGTTTTCCGAATAACGATTTAATAGATGTATACTCGCTGCTTATTGGTCCATTTTTAGAAATGTTCTCTTCCCCAGCAACTACTGTATCATTTTGAGACACGAGGCACTGGACCCAGAATGAGTTCATATCTCCCTAAGACGAACCGATTTGGTAAATCGCACAAAATTAAACGTTTCCTGAATTACGATTTAGTAGACGTATTCTCTCTGCATATTGGTCCATTATTACAAATTTCCTCTTCCCCAACCACTCTTGTATCAAATTGTGACACAATGCACTGGACCCAGAATGAGTTCATATCTCCCTAAGACGAACCGATTTGGTCAATCGCACAAAATTAAATGTTTCCCGAATTACGATTTATTAGATGAATACTCTCTGCCCATTGGTCCATTATTGCAAATCTCCTCTTCCCCAACCACTGTTGTATCAAATTGTGACACAATGCCCTTGACCCATAATAAGTTCATATCTCCCTTAGACGAACTGATTTGGGTCAATCGCTTAACATTAAAGTGATGGCGAATAACGTTTTAGCATTCCCATACTCGATGCTCATTGGTCTGTTGCCGGCACTGTGCGTTTGTTGACTATCCATTTTATACGTTGTGCTATTGGGGATACCTCATTTCTTCTTAAGACGAGCCGATCGGGTCCTTCTATGGCAACTTGTTTGCCCCAAAAGTTTTTCTCAGATAAACTTAGTTTTCACCAGATAAACTCAGTCTATCACCAGATAAACATTGTTTATCTGAGAAAAAACAGAGTTTATCGACTTTGGGGGCAAAACTCTTGCCATGGCAAGCCGTTTGCGCAAAAAGTCGATAAACTCTGTGTATCAGATAAACTGAGTTTATCAACTGATAAACTCATTTTATCTGAGAAAAACTTAACTTAATTTGTGCGATTAGTAACTGAATTGATTATGTCTAAAAATCTAACAAATGGTTGCTAACAGTGTGCATTGCTGTGATCTGATATTATGTCCACGGAATGATTTGTAAAAATTCCATGGGAAATGAATGTCCTATGACCGATTAATGAGCGAAATCGCACGGTGGTATTTGCAAACTCATTGCAATAATTTTATACACAGTTGAAATAATCCCAGAGAGACTTTCAGTTCGAACGCTTCAATAAGAAATAAGGAAAACCGAAACCTGTATCATGCTTCTTTTGGTTATACGAATACAACGCGGTATGTGATCATTGCTTGAAATCTAAGTAAGGTTCGTGGATGTTGACAATTTTAATAGATCCCCTTAAACGTAGTATTACAAGTAGTTTCGATTACTTAATCAGATGTGCACACACTGCCATCACTATTTTGTGATTTTTTTGATCTTTTTGAAGGGATGGTAAAGTTTGGTTTAGAGAATGGTTCAAACCTATATTTTGTGTGGTAGGGATCAAACAAGGTATACCGGGATTGCAAAAAACGCATACTTTTCCAAACTAATCAACATTTTTGTCAGTTTTTCAGTGGCTTTACAATTACGTATGACAATATCTCTATTAATAAAAATATATATTGTTGATAAACGACTTGAGTCTTCCATGTGCCTGCATTGCGTCCTCTTGCGTTAGCGGTTGCTATTTAAGTGAAAAAGTCCTCCTACAAATTGAGTAAAAATTTCAATAATATACCATTCAGTGATGACTATCACTTTCACTTATACCACAAACAACTTTTAGCCAACGACTAATGTTCAGTTTGACAAGAACTTCTCATTCCCTTTAATTGCACGGGGTTTATCTCATATATTCCTTTATCGATCGTGCAGTCCATGAAATGTAGTGCCCCTCTCGAAATCAGGACATTGACTCGCTGTGGGAGTGTTGTCAACATGGAAGAAAATAAAAGGGCGTGTTTGCGGGGGAAAAAGAAGAAGATACAAATACCCATGATGTGAGACTTGGGACTAAAGAAGACAACAACAAGACATAGCATGACAGCGGGGGGTTATCCACCTCGGTGGAAATGTTTTCTATCCTCCTACCCCCTTAGTGTTCCCCCTATGCAACCCCGTAGATCCCATAACGCTATACAGAACATGCCGAAAGTAATAAAAAGATCAATGTTTCTTTTAAGGTAATTATGCCCCTCAAATGAAATATTGCCCCCTCTAATGTTTATCTATCCCATTAAAGTAAACATTGCTCCCTATTTTCATATATCCTTTCAAATGGAATATTGTCCCCATCCTTTTCATATCATTCTTTAAAAGCAAATATTGAACACCTCTTTTTCATCTATATAAAACAAAAAATATCCCCCCTTAATTTCATCTACCCTCTACATGAGTTGCCCCTATCTACGCATTTTATGAAAAAGAGAGAGGGGCCATTATTTGCAGAGGGTAATTTTGCGTCCAGCGAGTAGGGTTTCACCAAACATTATTAAAGAAGATATTGAATTCCGTCAGCCGAATCGGAAACGCGAGAACTCCGCCACCGGGCTAGTTTGGCTAAAATGAAAGGTCAATGTTATTACGCCCCGCCTAATCAAACTCGTCTTTCACGGGTTTTGGGGGGATAACATTAGGAGCGACAGTTTGACCCCCACGCACTCACCCGAACTTATCGTATAAACTTGGAAGTTGGCAAAATGAAGAAGGTAAAGATTCTTGAACATTCGCACATGTACCGTAGAACACCATCGACAAGCACCCCCAAGCACCTATACGCATCTTGCTTTTAAAGACGTTTCCATGAGATTCACCTCCATTATTATCCTCATGAATATTCCTCACCATTATTTGCATTCTTGATTAAAGTTTCCCGTTTGGACAGAGAGCGGGCGCTCTTTAAAAGCAAGATGCATATTGGTGCTTGGGGGTGCTTGACGATGGTGTTCTACGGTAATCGCAGAAGTTTGTTGAAAGGGATGGATGGAGGAAGATGGAATAAAACTACTAACTTGAAATTGTAGAACATTAACAAAAACAATCCAATTGCATCTGTCTACAGTCCAATAAAGGAAAGGGTGAAAGATAAACAATGTTTTTTTTATGTATATAATCATGTACTTGATTATTAATTATGAAAAACATTATTAGCGAATTATGACGAACACAAAACAGAGGCATGGGGAAGGGTTAGGGAAAACAATTCGAGTTGTAGAACAGTTTCACATTAAAACAATTCATTTGTATTTTATGCTTACAAAAGGTAATTTGCTATATAATTATATTAACACTAAATCAACTCGTTGGTTAATGTTAATTTTCGTTAAACTTTTGTTTTGTATATAAACAGAATAATCCGATGACAATGAGGGCGGGGGACTGATTTTTTGTCACAGTAAATCAACGTGCGTGGTCAAAACAGTTTCTTTCTACCCTGTACTCATGCAATATCAAAACAAATAATTGTTCTATTATCCGTTGATCATCGCAGAGTTCACAAGTTTATTTGCGATATTCTTGTAGAATTTGTTTCTTCTTTACTTCAAGAGATCAAAATAAAGCCGGGATGGGAATGACTAGCTTTTGCTAGTCGCAAGTCTAAGCAGCACGAGAGAACAGGGCGAAATTACTGTGTTTAGTCAACACTAATAGGAATTTCCTTGCATTGTGTTGTATAA
>JBAMJV010008692.1:0-21859 GCA_037951105.1 Echinarachnius parma
AAAAAATAAATAAATAAGTTGATCAAAATTATCACCTCGCCAAAAAATGTACTGTACAATCTACAAAACCAAAAGAAATTCATAAAGAGATATCCAATATATTACCGTTATAGTCATAATTAAACCATGATACTTAACAAAGTACGTAGTGAGATAATTGACATGGGCATCAACAGGCAGGGGGACAGGGGGAACATGTCCCCCCACATTTGAAAGTGGAGGGAAGTGCCCCCCCCCCCCCCCACACACACACACACGCACACACCTTTTTTCAAAGTGTATACAATAAATGTATGTTTGATTCCATACATTTTACTCTGACATACAATTTCTGTCTTATGTATGCACCAAATCGGACAATTTCGAGCCCAAAAGTACAAAAGCTCCCTATAATTCCCTATAATGGGAGGGGGACACCCCATCCCATATCAAACTTATTTATGATTGTGTAGCGTTGTTGTGAAAGTTATTGTATGTGATCGTGATTGTGATTTGGATAGTGACTGAGAATGTAATTGTGAATGTGATCATGATCTTGATTGTGATTGTGATTGTGATTGAGATTGTGATTGTGATTGAGATTGTGATTGTGATATTGATTGTGATTGAACTTATACTCAACGCTTGACCGTAACATGTTAAATAAAGACTGCATATAATTTACACAAATAAAAATGGCTTAAAAGAGATCACGACCGCCGAATAAATTCCAAAAAACAACAAAAACAAACATGAAAAAAGCAATGCATAAGAGTATTGACCCCCCCCCCCCCCCCCCCTGTAATGTCCCAGCATGGTACGCCACTCCAACACATACAACTGTAAACACACACTTTGCATACACTTATACCGGGCATATTCATAATAAATAAGCTAGCTTGGTTCCATGCTATATAAACACAACACAAAAAGTAACTTCCCCCCTAAGCAAAATGGCTTAACTTTTTAACAAATAGGGTTTGAGCAACATAACTTGACAGGAATGTTTCTAAAATCATTGGCTAACGTCTCTGTGAAAATGAATTTGATCCGCCATGCCATGCATGAGTGAGCAGACATTAAAGGCAAAATGTCACTTTTCAAAAGTCACAAGAGTCAAAAAGTGAAAATTTTGCCTTTGATGTGTGGTCACTCATCCATGACTCGACGGACCAATTTCATTTTCACACATAAGTTAGTCAATAAATGTAGGAAAAATCCTGCCGAGTTATTTCGCTCAAAACCTTTTCGTTAAAAAGTTATGTTATTTGATTAAGGGGGACTTATTTTTGTGTTGAGTTTAATTGATCAGTATTGTTGGAATAAACTCAACAAAAAAGTAAGTCTCCTCCTGATTAGAATAACATAGCTTTTTAACAAAAATGTTTTGAGCAAAATAACTCGGCAGGATTGTTCCTACACTTATTGACTAACATCTGTGTGAAAATGAAATTGGTCCATTGAGTCATGCATAAGTGAGCACACATCAAAGGAAAGATTGGCACTTTGTGTGCTCACTCATGCGTGACCCAATGGACCAACTTCATTTTCACTCAAAAGTTAGTCACAAAGTGTAGGAACAATCCTGCCGAGTTTGTCAAAAAGTGACGCCATTTTGATTAGGGGACTCACTTTTTTTGTTGTGTTTATGAATCATGCACGCTTTTGTAATACACACAACAAACATGTTTTGAGCATAATAACTATATCGATGATGTAGCTATACTTAACACATGATCGTTCAGTTGCTAAATAGTGTTGATTTAGTGGGTATACAACCCTAGTGGGGACAAGTAAAATGTTTGTTGCTCACTAAACCGTATAATTTGAAATGGATTAGGCCTGGAACTAAGCTAGCGGGTTTATAGGATTATTAGATGAGATTAACATGATTCACGGAAGGCGTTACTACGTTATCGTAAATCGTCCCGCTTTGAATGAAAATTTTACGTAAAAGAAACATGTTTTAATTCGAATGCGAACAAAATGTTTTTTCATGACCATTTTATGAATTCAAATGCTAAAAAAAGAATTTTAACGATAAAACGCAGCT
This sequence comes from Echinarachnius parma, assembly GCA_037951105.1. Taxonomy (NCBI): domain Eukaryota; kingdom Metazoa; phylum Echinodermata; class Echinoidea; order Clypeasteroida; family Echinarachniidae; genus Echinarachnius; species Echinarachnius parma. The sequence continues at coordinate 2,033 of JBAMJV010008692.1, forward strand.
GCGGTGACGGAATCGGCGAAATTGAATACACATAGAAATTAATTCGATTGGCTTACTTACGAAATTGACCGAGAAATCCTATAGAACAGCTATGGATTTTATGTTACAAATAATTTTAAATATAAGGTACTTAAGGAAATGAATATATGAATGAAGATATTGAAACAATTTGTATTGAAATTGAGACCCCTAGTAATAAAATATAATAATGTTCTATATATATATATTCATTTCTTCCCCTCATAAGGAAACCAACGAGTGGAACTGATACATCGCATACTCTCATATAGATAATAGTTTGTTTATGATTATTCTCACCTTAAATCTGGTATATTGGTCTCGGATATCTCGGATAATTTTTCGATATCTAGTATTATTTCTCACATTAAAATAAACTCACAAAATGATAATGCATTAGGCTTCCGGGACTTACATAATCTTAGTGGATTAAGAAACAGCTTGTTACCTGCTGATTGGGTGTGGTTTTTACCTCTACTGATATTTATGTTGCTTACATGAATCGTGTTCATATAATTATGTCTAATTATGATAATATAATTCTCCTTCATAAACCGTCCCCCCAAAATTATATAAAATACATATACACCCTTGGATAAGTCATTCTTTATCAAAATATATTAATAAGAAAAATAAATTATATTATGAATTTATACAAACCTCTACTCCTAGTACATACTAAATATCAAAATGTACTAACTATGGTTTTAGAGGCTGCAAAGATAAGTTATTTTGGAAATCAAATTAAGATAAATAGGAATGATGCTAAAAATACTTGGAAAGTAATACATAAAGTATTACATCCTCGAAAGAGTAACGATACAATTTCTCAGGTTGTTAGTGGTGATGTATTAAAGGGATAGTTGAGTTTTGGTAAAGAGAGTACAGTTTTGGTCAAACTGAGTTTTAGTAACCAAAACCTGCACAATTACATTACAAATAACTCCACCATGCTCGAAATAAATGAAAAATTACAAATGACTAAGTAAAAAGCATGTTATCATTAAAAAGAGCCGTTTAAACTCAAGAGGGCGCTATAATGTTTTGTTGAAATAGTGATAAGATAGAGAGATAATCGACAACTATTTAAAACCTCTTGATTTTTTTTTTAAAGAGGAAGCATTAACAAAACAAATTAACGGCTGGTCCAAAATTGTCGAATACTTGTGGGACCTTACATTTATTACAAATGGTTATGTTTATGGACATTTCAGCCATTTCTGAACTGATTTCGATCAAATAAAGTTTATTCTGTCATTAAAATTGTATGCTCTTTCAAATTGGACACTCAGTTTTTCATTATCTCACCAAAAACAAATTTGTGTAGCTCCCACTATACCAAAACTCAACTATAAATACAGGACAAAAATGAAATTTCAGGAAAGTCTAATAACTATTTTGTGAATATTTGCCCAACCCTTGCTAATAACATTCCACAAACAGATGTTGAGTTTAATGTTTATTTAAATAATTAAAATCCCTCATCGTTATTTGTTACTCCGATTCATGAACAAGAGGTTATGAGTATAATTACAAATTTAAATACGGAAAAGTCTTCTGGATACGACGGCATTACACATTTCCTCTTGAAAAACATTGTTCATGAAATAGCTTCTCCTCTTACATACAATTTAAATTTATCTTTTGAAAATGGTATAGGGTACTAGACAAAATGAATATTGCTAAGGTCATCCCTGTATTAAAAAAAGGAAGTCATGAAGATATACTTACCGGCCAATTTCTTTGCTATCGTCCCTCTCGAAAATTTTAGAAAGTTGGTTTATTCAACGAACGCTTACATTTTTAATTGATTGTAAAATTGTATCCAATAAAGAATTTGGTTTTAGAGAAAAACACTCCACAACACATGCGTTGCTTTCTTTAATTGATAAGATCGCTAATGGCTAATCGCTAATACAGTTGGAATATTTTGGACCTTTCCAATGCGTTCGACACGATACGTTAAATCATTATGGAATACGTGGGCAGGCCTTGGACTGGTTTAGGCGTTACTTAGAAAATAGAAAACAATTTGTTTATGTTAATGGGCATGAGTCAAGCCACAGATTTATTTCTTGTGGAGTACCCAGGGGTCACTCCTTGGCCCTCTTCGTTTTATTATATACATGAGTGACTTTCCTAATGCTTCGTAAGTATTATCTTTTATACTTTTTGCGGATGATTCTAACCTTTTTTATTCACACTGTGATCCAGAGGCCTTGCTTAATAAAGTTAACAATACAATTAAATTGGTACAGAAATGGATTCACGAAAATAAATGATCATTAAATATTGTTAAAACACAATATATGGTTTTTAGTAATACAATAAATTCACTCCTGCACATTAATTTACAACGAGTGGATAGTATTAAAGGTAGTGTTGAGTTTTGGTATTTCCCGAAGTGCCCCCCGATATTTTGTTGTGAGATAATGAAAAACTGACTGTCAAATTCGAAAGAACATACAATTTTAATGACAGAATAAACTTTATTAATTTTGATCAAAATCGGTTCAGAAACGGCTGAAATATCCATAAATATATTTGTATTCAAAATGATCTTCACCGGCAATCACCCGGCGATATGTAGACTTTTTAGGAAAATTTCAAAAAATGCTCGAAGACTACTTTGACAAAAATCAGAATAGGTTTTTAAAAAGTAGTTGATGATATCTCTATTGAATCATTATTTTAACAAACATTAAATGCACAATTTTGTATGAAAAAAGGCTAAAACCATTGATTTTTTTAAATAGCGCCCTCTTGAGTTGTAACAGCTCTTTTCGAATGATAATAAGGGAGGGGGAAGTTCCTTTCCGTTCTGTTCTATTCTCTTCGCTTTATTTTCCTCCTCTTTCCCCTCTCTCCCCCACTCTCGCGTCCTAGCTGCACTGATTTGTGGGTTCGTATAAATATTGGCCCTGTTTGTGAGTTACAGTTGATCGTAGGTCAGAAAATCAGTACGTTTTTTTTTTTTTAGTTAATTGAATCTATTCATTTAGAGCGCATAATCTGACAGTTGGTTGGAGCTTGCAATCGAGCATGTTTCTTTCTGCATCGGGGCTCATGGTATTAATTTGCCTCCTATATATATTTAGTTTACTTTAGGCAATATGTCTTTTATCACTAGTTTTACTTTTAACCAGATAAGATTTTTTTTTTTTTTGTCCCACTTGTGGAATATTTCAGCGCCAATATATGAGAAAATGTTTATGAATGCGTTTAATTTATATGTGTTATATAGTAAGGAGGAGGAGGAGACCTCATAGAGACCTCACAGAGGAGGAATGTTTAGTGTATATATCTTACAATTATTTTTAGTTAAGTTACTGTGTGTGTTGTGTGTGCAGCTGTGTGTGAGTGTTAATTGCATTGCCGACGTAGTTGGGGATCTCGACCAGTATGCTGATTTGTGGAGTCATTTATATATTCTTGAGCCTGCTTATGCCAGCCCGTTTGTTAGAAGCTTATATATGGATGAAATAATACATGAATATAAATATATGTATATTAATATGTAGTTATGGAAGGTAAAGATATTTTTATTAAATGTAATCTTCTTTCTTTGAATGTTAAAGGAATTCGAGAAAAGTCAAAGAGGGCAAAAATTTGTACGTGGTGTAAAGATAAAGGTGTAGATATTGTTTTTTTACAAGAAACATATAGTACAATTGAAGTTGAGGAGACTTGGAAATTGCTATGGAATGGGAGTTCATATTTTAGTCATGGGACAAACCATAGTAAAGGGGTACTTATTTTAATAGATAATAAATTAGATATTCAGATATTAAATGTTATTTCAGATAATAATGGTAGATATGTTATAATGGAATGTATTATTCAGGGGATGAAATTGATAATGGCTAATGTTTATTTGCCAGTAAGAGGAAGGGAATTAGAAAAAAATGATTTTTTGGTTAATTTTGAAAAAATAGTAAAAGAAATTAATAAAGAAAATAATGCAATAATTATTGGGGGAGATTTTAATATTATTTTAAATAAAGATTTAGATTATTTTGGAAGTAGTAAACACAATGTTCAGTCTCGATTTAACATTTTATTTGAACAATTTTTAGATAGATTTGAGTTGCTGGATATTTGGAGGGTAAGGAATGGATTGAAGAAACAGTTTACGTATAGGCAAGTTAATTCATGTATACAAAGTAGATTAGATTATTGGTTTGTTTCTAAGCAGATAGAACATGTAGTATTAAAGTGTGATATAATACCTTCTACGGCTCCAGATCATTCAGCCATTCAATTGCAATTTTACGATAAGTTAATGTATTCATCTAAGTTTCAGGGATCCTATTGGAAATTAAATAATAGTTTATGTCAAGATACTGAATATATTAATTGTATTAAAGAGGAAATTATTAAATTAAAAGAAGAATTTCGAATAGAAATAGAAGATAAAAGAGTTTTATGGGATTTTTTGAAAATGAAAATTAGAAATGTTAGTAGAAAATATTCAAAAGAAAAGGCGAAACAACGAAAACAAAGAATTGAAAATTTGGAAGAAGATATTTTGAAGTTGGAAAATGAATTGTTGAATGGAATAGACCAGGAAAAAGTTGATGACTTAGAACGAAAAAAAAAAGACTTACAGGATTGTTATAATTATATAAATGAAGGTATTAAAATTCGTTCTAGAGCATCACACTATGAATGTGGAGAAAGAGACACTGGGTATTTTACTCAATTAATGAAGTCTAATAAAAAGAAAACCGTGATTAGTAAACTTTATATTGATGAAGAAATAAGTTTTGATCAAAAAAATATTTTGCAGGAAATATATACATTTTATAGTAAGCTTTATGCTCAATCGGAAGGGGAAGTTGATTTTGTGGATTATTTTTTTCAGGACCTGCCAAAATTAAATTTAGAGTTGTGTGCATTATGTGAAGGCAAAATAACAAACGGAGAATGTGTTGCAGCCATGAAAGAAATGGCATCTAATAAATCCCCTGGTAATGATGGGTTAAGTGTCGAATTTTATATATTGTTTTGGCCATTAATAGGAAATTTAGTTGTAGATTCTGTAAATTCAGCTTTTGAAAAGAAGGAACTTTCCTCATCACAAAAGCAGGCAGTTATAAGTTTGATTTATAAAGAAGGAAAAGATCCCTTATTTATAAAAAATTATAGACCAATATCTTTATTGAATGTTGATTATAAAATTTTAACTAAAGTGCTTTCTATAAGGATTAAAAAAGTTTTAAATGAATTAATTTCTGTAGACCAGGTGGGATATTTAAAAGGTCGAAATATAGGTGAAGCGATAAGAATGATAGATGATATAATTCATCATACATCAGTTAATAAAATACCTGGATATATGATGATAATTGATTTTGAAAAGGCTTTTGATTCAGTTTCACATACTTTTTTGCAGAAGGTTTTGATTACATTTGGTTTTGGACCGTCATTTTGTAGATGGGTGGAGACTATATATAATAATGCTCAAAGTTGTGTTTTTAATGGGGGCGCATCTACTGGATACTTTGATATTAAGAGAGGTGTTAGACAGGGGGACCCCCTGTCCCCATATTTGTTTATACTTTGTATTGAAATTTTAGCGCGTTCAATATATAAAGACCCGGAAATTCAAGGATTTACTTTTAATAATGTACAAGTAAAACAAATTCTTTATGCAGACGATATGACTCTCTTTATTCGGGACTCAAACTCACTTAAAAGGGTAGAAAAACTGTTCGAAAGTTTTGCTACAAATTCTGGATTAAAAATTAATAAAGAAAAAACTTTCATATTATTGTTAGGCCCTTCTCAAAATAAAAATATTGCTCTTCCATTTGGTAAAATAGTACAAATAGTTAAGATTTTGGGTATATACTTTTCTTTGGATGTCGAAGTTCAGGAAAGGACTAATTATAAGGAAATTTTGAGTAGAATAAAAAAGTTGTTGTCTTGGTGGAAACAAAGAGATTTAACTTTAATGGGGAAAATCCAATTGATAAAAACGTTTATTTTGTCAAAATTGATTTATGTAGCGGCGCTGACACCAGTACCGAATTGGGTATTTCAAGATTTGGATAAATTGGTTTTTGACTTTTTGTGGAATGGAAAAGATAAAATTAAACGAAATGTTATGTTCTTGGATTATTGTAAAGGTGGACTTAGACTAACAGACTTTCATTTATTTATTTTAGTGCAAAGGATTATGTGGGTAAAGCGACTCTTAACGGGGGATGCAAAAATGGGATGGAAACAGTATTTTAATTATTTAACTAAAGATGCTGGAGGAAGTTTGATATTTTATAATAATGCAATCATAGGTATATCTGAATTAGTATTACCGGCATTTTATAGAGATATGTTGGACGTTTGGATGGCCACGAAAACGTTTTTGTTAAAAAAAGATACATCTAAAAGGAATGAGATTATTTATAATAATAGATTTATTTATATTGATGGTAATGTTCCTTTTGATGAACAACTATTTAAAAAAAATGTTTATAAGTTGCATCATATTATTGATGAGGAAGGCAATATAAAAGCAAATGAGGAATTTCAAAGAAAGGGTTTAAATACTTTAGAAATCACAAAAATACAGCGTATTTTTCTTGGCATTCCCCCTTCATGGAAACAATTTTTAAATAAAAATACTCACTCAAATATAGATAGGGAATTAGATATGGACTTTTTAATTTTTGAAAGGGTATATTTGTTAGATCAAATTACTTCAAAAATTATATATGCATTTTTATTAAATAAGAGAGTAGAAAAATCATATGCAGAACGAAATTTAGAGCAGATTTATAATATTAATGGAAAAGATATACAATCAATATTCGTAAGATTTAGAAAAAGCACTTTGAATAGTAAGCTTCGAGAATTTCAATTTAAAATGCTTTATAATATTATATATACTAAATTACATTTATATACATTTAAAATGGTTAATAGTAATGTATGTTCTTTTTGTGGTAAATATGAAGAAACTTACGAGCATTTATTTTGTCTTTGTGAGAAAGTAAAACCAATTTGGGAAGAGTGTGGGAATCTATTTAATTTAGTAGAGATTAAAAATATAAATTGGAAAGGTATCCATGTAGGGATAATTGAGTTAAACATAGGAAAGGAACAGCTATTAAATCATATAATAATTTTGATAAAATATATGATATTTATAGACAGTAAAAATAAAAATAAACCACCAACTCCTTTGGAGATTAAGAAAAGATTATTAGAAAATAGAAAGGAGGAGAAGAAATTAGCTGGAGATCGAGGTACTCTAACATATCATTTTAGAAAGTGGGACAATTTAAAATAGCTTCGTGCAGAACAAAATAGGGAAGGCGAATAGAAGCAATGAAATAAACATGGCTAATAATTGGTCGAGATTCTCACAAGATGTAGGCATGTTTTCTGTGGATGTGTGTGTGGGTGTCTGTGCACGCGTGTGTACGTGTGTATGTAAGTGCTTGTATAGGTGTTTTTGTTTTTTTGTTTGTTTGTTTGTTTGTTTGTTTTTTTTTGGGGGGGGGGAATATTTTGTTCTCTCCTATTTTCCCCTTTTTTATGTTTATGCTTTCTTCATGCATGCATGTTTCATGCTTTATTTGATGTAAATAGTAAAAGTTAATTTGTACTATTTAGATGTGAATGTAAGATCATATTATATACAATTATGTAAACATGCAAATTATTTTATATACTAATCTTGTTATTGATTGTTATTTTGTTATTGTTTGGAGAAAATAAATATCTTTGAAAAAAAAAAAAAAAAAAAGGGTTTTTACTTAGTCGTTTGTAATTGTGTATACTTTTCGAGCATGGTGAAGTTATAACTACTACTTTGAACCGTAATGGTGCCGGTTTTGGTTACTAAAGTTAAGTTTGACCAATACTCAAATATCCCTTTAAGTACTTAAGACTTATATACTGATAGTGATCCAACTTGGAAAATACACATTAATTATTTAGGTAATTTAATTTCCAGAAATACGGGCATTTTATAAAGGTTAAGGAATTATTTTCCAATTACTGTTCTACATACTCTGTTTGAAAAATTAATATCATCTTACATGTATTACGGAATTTTAGCATGGGGCAATAGTGCATTATTATTACTTGATAAACTAGTTAAAATACAAAAACGAGCTATTAGAATTGTTAATTAAAAAAAAGGTTTTTACGCCCTCACAATATAATTATTTTATTCAAATAAAGTATTGAAACTAACTGATTTATATATTTATAATATTGGGATATGTATGTTTAAGTGAACAACCGTTAAAGTGATCCAGTAACTTCACAAGGGTTTTCTGAAAGTGATATGTAAGTGTTTCATAGAAAATTAAACTTTACTTAGTAACAAAACGTGATAAATTATTGTCATATTTTGGTTAAAATTTGTTCTTAAAATAACCAGAATACTTAGATGTAAGAGAAATGTGAAAGCTCTAAGTGATTTTGTTTGAATTTGACAAAGTTAATGGAACCCTTTATATGTGGCTCTTATTTGTAAATCAGACACATGGTACCATCTTGAGAACGCATTGCACACGGTGCAAAATACACACTGGCTTAGTTTATGAAATGCGCACAAACTTGCTAAAGTATGAACATACATGATATTGATGGGAAAATGTTGTATTACTCGCCCTTCTGCAATTTCCTATGCAGAAGGGCGAGGAAGACAAATCGAGCAGCTTGCGTAAACAGCTCATCTCGCACACAATAAGTATACGGAAGTATCACAATGTGTGATTGCGCACCGATCGACAAGTTGCCTTCGCAACTTTTCGCTGTTTAGATAATCATTGCTGGATAATGCACTTAAAAGTTGTTTGTTTTACGAATTGTCTGACCTTTGTTAGATAATCTGCGCTTGGCAAAATGAGTCTCATTAGACTGATGAAACTGACTTATATTTTACATTTATTGTGCATAACCCTGACGTGTGAAGCCACTGTTGTGGAAAAGGCTGTTGTACAAGGAAGAGACGTTACGTTAAATTGCAACGCAAACAACGATACTAGTCACATAATTTGGAAATCACTAAGTACTATTGACGATAGAATTCCTACCTATGTAGCTGATTGTGAGGTCGATCAAAACAATTGTGTTGCATTACCAGAATATCATGCAGCATCTCAAAACACAACTTCTAAGCTTGCATTTCTTGTTTCTCCTGGTGTTAGACTGCTCTATACGTGCTTTTTAGACGCAGTGGCCGCTCGAACATACAACTTAACGATTATTGACGTTGACAAAATCGAGCCACCTAAGTGTTCAATTTCTTCCAGATACATGAATGGCCAAACTTACATTGAAACTGTCGATTTTACCTGTATATCGAGCGCGCTCTCCGGGATTGTGCCACATCTAGACGTTTCATTTGGATTACCAGGAATAATTAGTGTGAAATCGTCGTCATTTTTATTGAAAACTCCTCTGGACTTCAATGCCTTTAAAAACGTTTCGAATGGATCATGTGAATCATCCCTCGGAGATTTGAATGAAAACCGAACGTGCGTCTTCCCGGTTTATGTTGACGTCCAACACGTACTAAAAGGACACGATGCCGAATTCGAGTGCGAGCTTGAATCAAGTGAGACTTCCGCGATCACATGGAGTCTCGTTGACGAGTACATCGGAGATGTGGACATCAAGAACCGATCATGGACCCGACAAGGAGGGAGGTTCATGTTGTTGCAAGATATCACTGACAGCGATGTGGGAAGGATCGTTGAGTGCAAACTATTCAGACCCGAAACGCCTTCCAGTCTTGTTGCAGTTGGATTTGACCTGATATGCCTATATCGTGTTCCTGATACAAGTATGACCCCACCTACTAAACAGACACCCCGCAATAGAATAAAATCACGCGCAGAGATTACCTCCGAAATGGAGGAAAACAGAAAATATCAAATAAAGTTTGCTGTTGTGTTCTCTTTATGGCTAGTTACGGCATTCACGTTCATAGCATTCAAACTGTATGTTGAATGTTTTACTTACAATCAGGATATGCTGGAAATCCCAGATATTGATGACAACACCCATATCACGAGTGTGACAGGCGACCCAACTAACACATCGGGAGGTGGTGTTCTTAATGTTCGTTTCACTGGCAGTAACCAAGCGATTGATGAAGATGGATATGAGATCCCGATGCGATTGAAGACTCCATGCATGCCAAATGAGAGTAGTGGGGGAGCTAAAAGATCCATCATAGACCGCAGCACTGGAAGTGATCCAGGAAGCAGTCGCTATGGAGCCGATAGGGTCATTGATGATGATGGATATGAAGTGCCAATGGTAGCGAAACAAGTGCGTCCAACAAAGAAGACCAAGATACCGGCGGTAACCAAGGTAACTGATCACTTTGATTCCAGGAATTCCAGCTCTCTGCACTCAGGATCATCTTACCGGGACGTTATCGATGAGAATGGGTGTGCAGTAGCAAATGAACAACCGCGCCAATCAAAGAAGGTCCAAGGAACAGCAGACAAGTCTGGCCTCAACTCTGTGAGCCAAATAGGAGGATGTTCTCGTGAAAGATGCAATGTCGTTGATGAAGATGGATATGAGATGACTTTGGTGAAGATGGCACATCAAGATGAAGAAGCAGTAATGGAGGAGAGAAAGGCGTCTCAACATGATGAACAATACCACAAATACGAAGACATGAGCTCGAGTGTGTTTGACCATCAATACGAATGCGTGAAACAACTCACCTATGAAAACTGTTTTAAGTGAAATAATTGAACAGTTAATTTCTGACATCCTTTCAAATATGTTGTAAATCTCGTTCAATAACTAGCTAACCTTTTCAATCTTCATAAAACATAGTCACATAGAAAATGTCAAACAAAAATTAGACTTCGCTCAGTTCTTATGTTTTTTTAGAATCGGTGTATTACCTCTCTACTAAAACGTTCGTTGTATTGATGTAATAGAAGCTATAATTACATTATAAAACATAGTGGTATATGTCTCAAAATCATTTTTCATTATCTGCTGACCATGTACATTATACATGCATATTATCATATATTCTTAAAAGTATTATACACTGAAATGTTCACGGTATAGTTTAGGGTTAATATTCACCGTTTACTATATTTTAAATGCAACGGCATGTAAAAGAATGAGTACTATATTACTATATTCTGGTTAGTAAATGGTAACTTCTATCTCACCCATGTGCTTTTCATCTTATCCCATGCACTACGAACACCTGACATTTTAATTAATGTGGCTATTTATGCTGTTATGCTTATAATGTAATTTAGAGAAACTTTTGGTGAATAAAAGTAATGGTCATTATTTGTAACAAGAAGTATGGATAAAGGGACTCGGGAAAATATAAGACATGCAAAAAGCATGGTTTGAAACTGAATCGTATACCAATATTTTGTTCAAGTATTAGACGTATCCATGACAACGAAGTAAAATATCGATTTCCAGCTACTTGAATCCAAAATTTCCCTTGCAATATGGAGAAAGGGAATCTGACGAATTGATGTTAGGCATGCGAGTTTAAAACTTAAACATATGTTTACTCGTCAACAATGTTGTCAAACTTATTTTTTAAGAGGTGGAAATAACTTTGTTTCTTTGTATGTGTGCGTGTGAGATATTTAATGTTATGTATGCCATTATCAAAACATTGTATAACAATGTGTAGGATTAAAGGGATAGTTGAGTTTTGGTATAGAGGGCGCTACGCAAAATATTTGTTGTGAGATAATGAAAAACTGAGTGTCGAATTCGAAAGAGCATACAATTTTAAAGACAGAATACACTTTATTTGATCAAAATCTGTTCAGAAAGGGCTGAAATATCCATAAACATTTAACATTTGTAATAAATGTGGGGCCCCACAATTATTCGATAATTTTGAACCAGCCGTTAAAAAAAAAATTTAAATGCTTCCTCTTTCCAAAAATGTACAAAAGAGGTTTTTAAATAGTTGTTGATTATTTCTCTATCTAATCAATATTTCAACAAAACATCACATGCACAATATTTTATTTGAAATGGTCTAAGCCGATTAGTGTTTACAGAGGGCCCTCTTACTTAGTCATTTGTAATTTTATATTCCTATATAACTATTAGTTTGTCATGTAATGGTGCAGTTTTAGTTACTAAAATTCAGTTTGACCAAAACTGTACTCTCTTTACCAGAACTCAACTATCCCTTTAACACCCCCTCCCCCGCCCAATTATATACAGACATAACCTGGGTAAAATAATATTACTAATACTTGTTATATACTTCAATTAAATTTAATTAAAATGAATTTATCAATCCACACATTCATTACGGGAAGAATAATTTGTTAGTGGGCATGGTGGGGAAAATGACATTGCTTATATTTTGTAAGTACTTTAATTAAATTCAATTAAAATGCCTTGATATTCAATCCACATATTACATTATGGGAATGATTCAACTCCTTCCCCACTCCACGGGCGTAGACATGACATTGATACCCATTCAAGTGGGGGATGATCTATTCATCCATCCCCCCCCCCCCCCAGTTGAATAGGTATTACGTAACTCGCTACGCCCGTGCCCACTCCCCCGGCCACCCCACCCCTTCTCCGTCCAGATTGTCCCTGGCTAAGACGTGCTCGAAGATTAGATATAGGCCTACATAATATTGTAAAGCTTAATATACATGTTTGGTTGTGAAATATAGAAGATGTCGCTCATCAAAATCATTTTTGTTTCAATATGCCATATCGCCAAATACGAATACGTGCAACATTGTCTTTGTAATTGCACATTTATGACTGCTTTACTCACAATAAAGTTCCGCCTCCTCTGTGTATAAGATGCCTATAATATCGGTTCTTTGAGAAGAGCGCAACTTAATTGCTTGTTGGGCACAATTTATAATTAGGTGTAGTGTAGTGACATTTTAAAAGTGTTTCGAAACCAGCTCTTCAATTCGACTAATTAAAGAAATGAGAGCATGACATTCATCATTTGTATTTGTCAGTTGCATTGTTTAATAGGGCAATAAATCCTAACGAGCCATCACAATCACAATCACAATCACAATCGTGATTGGGAGTATATAACTGATATTTTATTCTGGTCTAAATGAGTATTTTTATACAGAAATAGTTGTCGGTATTACAAAGAGATAACAATCATATAATGTACGACTTACGTCTGGCTGTAGAGACAGAGGTATCGGGTGAAGGGATGAAGATGAAATGAGAGTGGTGGACACAGCAGGGGGTGGTCTGGTAGAGGTAAAAGAGGTGGTGTGAATTACACAGGATGTGGACGTTACACTTTTTATCCTTGTCAAGTTCACATTTGCGGTTTCAAACTTTTCAAGGTTTTTATCAAAAGTGATTTGTTAAATGATTGTGTGTTGTTTCTGGTTAATCATATTGCTTTTACTTATGTGTATCGTAGATAATTAAAGTATTCAAAATCAAATTTGTGCACAAATATTTGTCAACTTTATGTCATAGAGCGACAAATATCCAGAGGTCACATAGGCGGCGGAAGTGGGGGGGGGGGGGGGGGGGGGCAGGGGGGGGCCGCCCACCCCCCCCCCCCAATCCAAAAAGTGGGGGGGGGGGGCAAAACGCAATTTTGCCCCCCAAAAAGCCCCCCCTCTCCCCAAAAAATATTTTAAAAAGAGTGGGAAAGACAAAATGAGCAAAAACGTTTTGGGGGGCTAAACAAAATCCGCATCACCACCGGATATTGCTAGGGAGCGAAGCGACTGGGCGGTGGGAGGGTGTGGGAGGGCGGGTGTGCCCCTCCCACGGTAGGGAGCTTTTGCATTTTTGGACTTGAAACTGTGCAATCTGGTGCATACCTGGAAAGGAAATTCTGACTTGACGACATGTACTATAATGTGCGTTAGTGCGTCATCATCGTCATGATTCTTAACCAGAAGAGGTTATGATTGATTCATGAAGAAAAACAAAAATGAACCCCCAAAATGATATTCGCAAAAGCATTATTTTATGACAAAACAACATGAACATTGTATTCCAGACGTATACAAGACCGATTCCCGAGGGAGCGAAACGATAACCGAGAGGGGGAAGGGTGATGGTAGGTGGGTGCACGGTAAAGGTGCTTTTGCAATGTTTTAGTTGAAATTATGCAATCTGGTGCCTACTTGGGAAGGAAATTTGACTTGACATGAAGTAAAATCTGAGTTTTCTTGTCTAAAGAAATACCCTTTTCTTTCTATCACTGTTATCCTATTAGATAAAAGCCATGATTTTATTTTTGTTTGGGGGGGGGGGGGTGTGTATTGCAGTTACAATTGTCATTATTTTGAATACTCCTTTCCTCCTGGATTACAGAGGCTTGCCCCAAATATTTAGAATAAAGCATTGTCTGCTAACCCATGAAAAGTTGCTATGCACTGGATTTCGTAGGTCTTGGGCGGTCAGTACATTGGGTGATATAATGTACAACCTGGTATATATGCACTATCATTGACTTGTGCACATGCAGCTTCTCAATTTTGAACAAATTTGTTTGAACAAAATGTTGCGATCTGCTTTTGAAAATGTTGATTGGTTGCGTGAAATTGAGTGTGAAATATACCTCAATTTTGAAAATATATGCATTTTTAACGGTAAATTCTGTAATTCACAATCGAAATGAAAACAAAAGCCACATATTTGCCATTTCAAGGTGGAAATAAAATGATATGTAAAAGTTATTTGTAATTTTAATGATTTTGAGAAATTTTCAAGCAAAGACTTTCTAAGATTACCACGGAATTCTGGGGGGGTTATTAAAATCATTCAAATCTCGATCTAATGAAGATATGAACATCGTGAACTATTGATTCGCAATTAAGGTAGGTGAATCTGAGGCATTGGATCATGTGATCCCGCTAATCAATTGACAAAAACAATATAACTATTTATGACATACGTAGAGCGTGTCCCCCACGGTAAGCAGCTTGCCCCTGTAATAAATAAACCCACTAAATAAATAACTAGAACAACTGTCCGAAAGTCGGGTGTGTCCTAGTGCTTCAGGTTTATGAATAAATAATGAATTTAACTATTTTGCCATATCATTAAAATAAAACGATGATTCACCGAGGCCAACATTCGTACATCAAACCATCTATATAGTGGCTGTCATTACTTACATTATGTCACATTGGACCCGACAGGAAACCGCAGTAATAGAAGAGAGAAATGTGTCTCAACATGATGAACATTACCACAAATACGAAGACATGCCCTCTAGTGTAATGGATGATTGGATCATCAATACGAATGCATGAAGAATTCTCTTATGAGATCTATATAAAGTGAACTGATTAGACAGATAATGTAAAAGAGTAAACTTCCTACTTCATTTCCAATTCGTTGTAAATACTTTTTGCTATAATATACATAATATGAATAATCTTCAGACAATGTAGTCACATAAAATGCGGTAAAACTAAAATTATACTATTTTAAGTTCTTATAATTATAGAAGACTCGATATTTACTAATTTATAGTTGGATTACAAAACTATTATTATTGTTGCATTTAAATAAAACACTTAAATCGTATAAGCTAATTATACACAAATATAACTTATGGTGGTAGAAGTATAAACAAATTTTAAAATCCATTTACATATTCTACTCCAAGTTTACATTAAACATGCATCTAATGACCCTATTTTGAAAAAAAAAATACTGTGAGCAAGTGAAGTGTTTGTCAATTTAAAGGCAAAATATTTCTGTGTTAATGTGGTGAATTATGATAAAAGGTAATTTTTTCTTTTATATCATGGAACATAAAACATTTGAATTAATTTGGCCATTGATGATATTGGCCTCATGATGTTTGAGTAGGTTTTGGTGAATACATTATAATGAGCAATGTTTTAACAGGAATTGGAAGGGTCTTGGGCAAAATATTAGGCATTCAATAAGAATGGTAAAACCGAAACGTACCAATGTTTTGTTCAGGTATAAAACTTATCCTTGTCAACAAAGTAACAATGTCAACTGGTTTTAACTTGAATGCATAGTAGCCCTTGTCAAAATAAATATGGAGGAAAGGAATCAGACAAATATGTGTTAGACATGTGATTTTGAACCGAACATAATGATATTAAGCACTATATTTATCCTCGTCAACACTGTCAAATATATCACGTGTACGGCATCAACGAAGTTGCGAGTGGAGTATCACCTCCCCCCCCCCCCCCCCCCCCACCCCCGCCCCCGCCCCCCAATCAAGAAACCACGGTCACTTCAGGCGGCAAGAAATTTTGCTAAATTCATGTTAGGTATATATTCTAAATCAACTCATGCAGAGATTCCGACGAGAGTCACTGGCACTGTGACATGGATTGTGGAAGACGGTACAACTGAAGCTCGGTTAAAATTACAACCTGTCTACAAAATGAACCTGTGTGTGGTGCAATTGGACTCAGTGCAAATTCAATTTCAAGTTACAACGGTACTCGTAATGCCAATACTTCAATATTGAAAATAATAACAAGCCAACCTGAAGTCGGTGTTCATGCAGGCGCACCGGAAGCAGTTCTGGATTGGGGGGGGGGGGGGGCAAAACCCTAAGGGGCTCACGATTTATGTGTTTAGGGGCTCATGCCCAACCAAACTCACAGAGTTGCCAACTTTGAGCCAGAGGTGAGAGTGAGACAGTGCGAGGATAAAGCGACCAAGCCCGAGGGAGCGAAGTGACTGAGCGGAGTCCCACTCCCACGGTAGGGAGCTTTTGCTTTTTTGACTTGCAATCTGGTGCATAAAAACATGATCCAACATCATAGCTTACAACCCAACATGAGTCCCGAGGGAGCGAAGCGACCGAGGGCTGGGGCAGAGCCAGAGGGGGAGGGGGTATCCCCCTCCCACGGGGAAGATTTTGTATTTATATACTTGAAATGGTGCATTCTGCTGCATGAAAACATAAACCATATGCCACATTTGTATGATCCAACATCAAAGCTTACAGCCAAAAATGAGTCCCGAGGGAGCGAAGCGACCAAGGGTTGAGGCAGAGCCAGAGGGGGAGGGTTTGGGAGGGGGATATCTCTCTCCACGGGGAAGATTTTACATTTATATACTTGAAATGGTGCAATTTGGTGCATACAAACATAAATCATATGCCATATTATGTATGATCCAACAACATAGCTTACAGCCAAAAATGAGTCCCGAGGGAGCGAAGTGACCGAGGGCTGGGTCAGAGCCAGAGGGGGGGGGGGGTGGGAGGGGGTATCTCCCTCCCACGGGGAAGATTTGCATTTATATACTTGAAATGGTGCAATTTGGTGCATAAAAACATAAACCATATGCCATATTATGTATGATCCAACAACATAGCTTACAGCCAAAAATGAGTCCCGAGGTCTGGGTCAGAGCCAGAGGGGGAGGGTTTGGGAGGGGGGTATCCCCCTCCCAGGGGAAGATTTTGCATTCATATACTTGAAATGGTGCAATTTGGTGCATAAAAACATAAACCATATGCCATATTATGTATGATCCAACAACTACAGCCAAAATGAGTCCGGAGGGAGCAAAGCGACGAGGGCTGGGGCAGAGCCAGAGGGGGAGGGTTTGGGAGGGGGTATCCTCCTCCCACGGGGAAGATTTTGCATTCATATACTTGAAATGGTGCAATTTGGTGCACGTCACACAAACAGCCAGAGCAATAACAGCTCTACACAGGAACTACGTGGACCGGTACAGAAAAATCCACCCCAGACGTACCATACGCAAGTTACACAACAAAATGAGATAATTTGTTTGCGCGCAAAGCGCGCAGCGAAAACGTTAAATGGATGTATAACTTAGTTTTTAAACGTAGAATTAACAAGTATTGGCTGATACATTTAATTTGTTCTTTTCCTTTTTTTCTTTCTTTCTTTTCTTTCATTTCTTTTTTTGTTGAGGGGGGGGGGATTTTTTGGAAAACAACTCACAATTATTAAACAAATCACTTTAATTTGATAAAAACTTCAAAAGTTTAAAATGCGAGCTACAATGATCAAAATATCCCTCGTTCTGGTTTCAAACTATCATTTATATTGCATGTCAATTTATACTCTAGAATCCTTTTATCTGTTTCTATTGTTACAATATTGTTATTCAAGAAAAGCAAAAGGTTTGAAAACGATATTGTTATTTTTTCAAGCATAAGTACCACTTGACCAAACAGCGGTAAGTTTTGGTTTCAGTTGGTGTTGCATGCATTAACGTTACCGTACAATGCAACCTGACCAAAGCAAAACTAATGGGCAGATTAATGTAAATTTCATGTATTCATGTTGCACGGGTGAGAAAGATTTGTTTATGTTTTATTCCTTCAAATAATAATCCAACACAATGAAATGTATCAACTTTGTTAAACAATTATTATTGACGAATTTAGATTAAGCTTTCAAAGAAAATGCAAGAAATCGTATACTAACTGACCCCTCCCCGCTCTCTCCCAGCTCTTGCCTTCTTCGTAATTAGAATAATACAACCATATAATTTACTCTCACTTTGTTTGCATTAAGTACAATAATACAACATTCAATTAATTAATACAATTATAATCGAATAGTAAACCAAAACTTTGTTGTAAATATGTGAGCTGTGAACAGTTGATTTTTAAATGCATAATTGCATGCATGTACAGTGCACTACAAGTAAATCAGAAAATGAGATTGGATTTTGAGACATATTTTACATCGCTATAATGTATATACATGTATGTACGTCTTTGTATGATGTACGGTAGGTGCTTTATTTAAAGGGCAATGAAACCCAAGCAAAATGTTGCTTTCATAGTCTTGAAGAGATTAAGAAGAATAATTTCTGAAAGTTAGAGCATAATCGGGTAAGAAACAAGAAACTACGGCTCTTTGAAGATGTCCATTTATTCATATGGGGAACTCAAATTGGCAACGCACTCTGATAAGTGTGTGGACAACTCCCCATATGTTTTGTACACAAATGTTCCCATTTATACAGTTTTCTTCATAGTCACATTTTTCCATTCCCCCAACTCATGATATGTTATGTATAAAAGCATTCTACAAAACATATGTTGAACTCGAACGAAGGGTAAACATACATTTTGAGAAAATTGAACAAAACTGAAATTGTTTGTACAAAATGTATGGGGGAGTTGTCCACAACTTTGCTAGAGTGCGTTGCCAATTTGAGTCACTCGAAGAAATACATGGCTCTTTTCAAAGAGCCATAGTTTTCTTATTTCTTGACCGATTGTGCTCAAATTTTCAGAGACTATTCATTATATTCAGTGTCTCATAGTGCATACAACAATTTGTCTGGATTTCATTGTCCTTTAAGTAAAACACTAGTATAATATGCTATAAGAAATAAGTTGAAAATTCTATGTTGTTATATCTGCTAAAGGTTATATAATATCTTTTTATGAGAATAAATGAAGGATATCTATTTTTGGAACATTTTTTGAAAAATTTGTGAACAAATATTGACCACAAATTTGAAAAGGATGTCAGAAATTTACTTCTAACAGTTTTCATAGGTGAGTTGTTTCATGCATTCGTATTGCTGATCTAATGCACTAGATGTCATGTCTTCGTACTTGTGGTAATGTTCATCATGTTGAGACGTCTTTCTCTCATCCATTACTGCTTCTTCATCTTGATGTGCCAGCTTCACCAAAGTCATCTCATATCCATCTTCATCAACGACATCGCATCTTTCACGAGAACATCCTCATATTTGGTTCACATAGTTGAGGCCAGACTTGTCTGCTGTTCCTTGGACCTTCTTTAATTGCGCGGTTGTTCATTTGCTACTGCATACCCATCCTCATCGATAATGTCCCGG